>CM018698.1:22466173-22696199 GCA_009363875.1 Mikania micrantha
CATCTTCTATGATATTCCTTCTTTTTCAAACATAGATTCCTCCATATTCAGGTGATTTAATGGTGGTCGGAGGTGGATCATGAAGTAGGTAATCAGAATAGAAGGGCCACCGGACACCGGAGGTGATGAAGTGGTCATCGAATGTAGTCTGCAACATCTTTTTGAGGCTAGGGTTTTGATAGAGAAGAATATAGTGGTGATAGTGTAAGAATGTTCACATTAATTGAAAAAGAAATTAAGATTATTACCATAATTAGTTTAAATTTATAATTACTTTAATGCCCTTTTGAAATAAAGAAAAAAGAAAAATTTTAAATTTTCTGATTGGTCAAGAATGGTTTTCTTAGTTTTCTCTAAAGTATGGAGTTTTCTTATGAACCTTCCTCTATATATATATATATATATAGGATTGAGCTCAAATAAGAACTCACCTTAATTGAGGTAACCCATTAACCCTGGCAAAAAATGCTCAAATCGCAAAAAAAAATAATTTCATGGTCTTTTTTTATACAAAAATAGTGGGGGCTCCTTTTTTAAGCGTTTCCTAATTCACAAGCGTTTAAAAGTTAAACGAAGTGTAGGTTTGCGTTACACTGCGACACTTAAATATATCTTCGCAATGTAACGCAAACTTACACTTCGTTTAACTTCTAAACGCTTGTGAATTAGCAAACGATTAAAAAGAAGCCCCCCTTATTTTTGTATAAAAAAGACCACGGAAAAAAATTGCGATTTGAGCGTTTTTTGCCAGGGTTAATGGGTTACCTCAATTAAAGTGGATTCTTATTCAATCCTTACCCTATATATATATATATGGACGTATTCAATTGGGAACTAAAATTTTGGTAGGAACTTAAGAACTGCATAATACACTTGTACATTATGCATAAAAATTTTAAAGTAGCAAGAGAAAAAAGTGGAGCAGTTATAAAACCAACTCATGTATAAAACTTAAAGCATAATATACAAGTGTATTATGCAGTTTTTAAGTTCCTACCAAAATTTTAGTTCTCAATTGAATACGTCTATATATATATATATATATATATATAGGGAATGGATCTAATGCTAACCCTCATTTATGGCACTAACCCATTAACCCATCCATATTGAATGATCAAATTACAAGATGCTAATCTAATGGTTGATTTGAAAGAAAAGGGAATAAGGGTATTAATGTAATTTGATATATTAAATACTTTACCCCATCTTTTTTTATACATCCATAACTTTTTTATCCTATAATATTTTTTTTATAAAAATTGCACCATTTTACTCGTCTTTTTTTTCTCTTTAATTCCGTTATAGTCTTGACTAGGTTATTTTATTTTTTTCGGATGTTCGTATTTACACCAATGTAACAAGTATAAAACTAACAAATTATTTGTAACAAGTTGTAACGAATTTAGGTTTACATTGTTGTATAATAAATAGGGGTTAAACGTATTTACAATCTTGTATATATAACGAATTTTGGTTTTATCAACAAAATGTTATATTATTTTTTTTAAAGTATTAAAATGTCTTTACAATCTTGTAAATATAATTTTTTTAAAGTATTAAAACGTATTTACAATCTTGTATATATAACGAATTTTGGTTTTTATCAACAAAATGTTGTATTATTTTTTTTAAAGTATTAAAATGTCTTTACAATCTTGTAGATATAATTTTTTTAAAGTATGAAAACGTATTTACAATCTTGTAAATATAATTTTTAAATTATGAAAATGTATTTACAATCTTGTAGATATAACGAATTTGGTTTTTATCAACAAAATGTTATATTATTTTTTTAAAGTATTAAAACATATTACAATTTAGTATATATAACGAATTTTAGTTTTTATCAACAAAATGTTATAGTATATTTTTAAAGTATTAAAATGTATTTACAATCTTGTAGATATAACGAATTTTGGTTTTTATCAACAAAATGTTATATTATTTTTTTAAGTATTAAAATATATTTACAATCTTGTAGATATAATTTTTTTAAAGTATTAAAACGTATTTACAATCTTGTATATATAACGAATTTTGGTTTTTATCAACAAAATGTTATATTATTTTTTTTAAAGTATTAAAATATCTTTACAATCTTGTAGATATAATTTTTTTAAAGTATTAAAACGTATTTACAATCTTGTATATATAATGAATTTTGGTTTTTATCAACAAAATGTTGTATTATTTTTTTTAAAGTATTAAAATGTCTTTACAATCTTGTAGATATAATTTTTTTATAGTATTAAAACGTATTTACAATCTAGTAGATATAACGAATTTTTGAGCATCCGGAAAAAATAAAAAAACCTAGTCAAGAATATAACGTAATTAACTAGCTCGGGATCGGCTTGGGTCGTTTACACTCTTAAACGTAAACCGTATTTATTCTACAACAATGTAAACCGAAATTCGTTACAACTCGTTACAAATAATTTGTTATTTTTTATACTTGTTACATTGGTGTAAATATGAACATACGAAAAAAAATAAAAAAACCTAGTCAAGACTATAACGGAATTAAAGAGAAAAATAAGATGAGTAAAATGGTGCAATTTTTATAAAAAAATATTATAGCATAAAAAAGTTATGGATGTATAAAAAAAGAGGGGGTAAAGTATTTAATATAGCAAATTACTACTTTACCCTTATTAAATAATAAAAGAAAAAGCCATGTATTCAATTCTGATTGGTTTATGAGGGTTAATGGGTTAGTGCCATAAATGAGGGTTAGCATTTGAACCCAATCCTATATATATATATATATATATATATATATATATATATGTATAACAGATCAACTTCAACACCATTTTGTAATTTGTGTGGAAACTATCTTTTGAGCAAAATTTTAAAGTCAAGTTTTAGGGAAATTTTGTTTTCCAAAACAAAGTTATGGATGTGTAACATGTCTAATTAAGAATGACAATTGACTTGACACACAATCCTAAAAAAAAAAGTAACTTAAACATGCTTCATAGTTTGTTTTTTATTCTTATTTCCTCCATCATACCTTCTTTATTATATAAAAAAACATAATTATACAACCCAATAGATCTCCTTCTAATTTACCTTTTTTTAAATTTTATAATTAACTAACTTTGAATACACGAGTTGGATAAATAAAATATTAAACAAAAGTATAAGTGAAAAAATTAAAGAAAAATATGGAAAAAATTCTATATAACTAAAATATTTATATATCGTATATAACAAAATAATAAATTATTATTTAATATAAAACTATAATTTAATATCATTATTATTTAATAGAATCATAATAGGAAAATAAAGAAATAAACTATTATTTAATCTAATTATTTAATAAGAGAAAGTGACCAGAAAAAAACTAAAAACATCTATAACATGTATATAATATTATTTTTATTTATTAAAATAAAGATGTCATGGATTTGAGAATATTAATTTTCTAGATAAATACATAGCATCATATCCAACCCGTTAAATATAGATACTCTGATTTTCGTTGAAACCATCCATGTTTTCGAGATCTTTTTCACCTAACACACATCTCAACAAGATTCACTTTTATAACTTGACAAATTAGTTGTTCCATGATTTGAACAAAGCGAATACAAGGAATGTTTCTATTCTTCCCAATATTGAAAATTGTAACATCCCAGACAGTGGCAAAGCTTACTGAGAGGACAGTGGTGTGGGCGCTCGTTAAATTTAGGGGTGTGCAAACGGGTAAGACCCGACCCACATTTACCCGACCCGAACCAAGACCCGACGAAGCACAATCTCAATACCCGAGAAATGAATTGGTAAAAAAGTATCGTGTCCGGTTCTGAATGTGTCTGGACGGGTCGGTTCTCGGTTCTAAAACTCAAGACCCGTATTACCTAATTGCTTCAAAATTTAAAGCCATTAGAGGAACATGATTACGCTCGTCAAGGTCATCATGATATCCTAATTGCTTTCGTAAACAAAAAAAATTGTAACCAGACAATGGTGACGAAACAATGGCCACAAACTTAACAATTTGTTTTTGCCACTTACATTTGTATTATCATGATATATAGAGTTTGGATTAGTAACGTAGAGCCCTCTACGTATACAAACAATAGCCCTTATCAATGTTAACAAAATGTCTAAAATTCAAACCCCAAAATCAAAGTCTAATGCAATAAAAACTTAAGAATAAATAATGATTAATTCCACTAGAAAACTTATGTCTTCGCACTTTAACGGGTCTCACGGGTCATGATTAAAATAACGGGTATAGACCCCACCCGACCCGTGACCCAAATTTAAGAAATCTCAAGAACCGATAACCGACCATAATACATTAAATCGGGTATCTACAGGTCGGGTCCAATGGGACTAGCGAGTATCGCGGGTCTAGACCCGGAGTTTGCTCACCCCTACCATTTATCATTTTTTCCGTCAGTACCGTTAATTTTTGATTGATATAACAATTTTTGTAGGTATTGATTTTGTCTTGGTTTTTAAATTTTTGTCCCTCACTATCCTTTAAAATTATTCAATCTACGCCACTTATCTCCAACCCCTTGAGTGAACAAGAGATCATTTTCATTAGTCTTGTTATCTTCTGCCCTAAAACTATTCTAGGGTGTTCAAGAAAAAAAAAACTATTCTAGGGTTGAGGAAATTTTATATGCTTCGTAAAAGAAAATTTTACTACCTATACTTATTATTCTAATTACTAGAGGAAGGTTCCCCTAAAAAGTCTATTTTGCCTAAGAAGGCTAAGAAGGATTTTAAAAACTCAAAAACCGAACCAAACGCACTCCGATTGAATTCATTTTTGCGCCATTGGAACCGTTTTATCGATTCCTAAAACCCAAACCTTAAATCATAAACAATAAACCCAAATACTAAAATCAAAACTTTAAAAACAAACCTTAAACATAAAGATAAAACATAAAAGCTAAAAATCAAGCCCTAAAATCTAAATTCTAAAACTACTTGTTAAAGCTAAAACATAAAAGCTAATATTGTAGGGTTCGATGAGACGATTCCAATGTCATCGAAATGAGTTCAATCGGAGTTCGTTTGGGTCGGTTTTGAAGGTTTTAAAAATCCTTTTTAGCCTTCTTAGGCAAAAAAGACTTTTTATTGATCTTTCCCCCTAATTACTATACGGTGCTATTTACTAGAATCCAACAAAAGATGTTTCTTAAACAACTTACTTGTGCAATGAGACAAATAGTAACTATAGTCTAAACGAATCAAGTTAATTCGTAAAAGATGAAGATCGGATTAGTAAAAAGTCTTAAACAGCTTGAGCCCAAGTTTGAACCCTGAAATGTTAGTTTGTTTTGTTATCAAGCTCGAACTTCATATGTGAAGCTTAACAAGTTTTTTATTTATATACCTAATTTAATAAAAGAAATATATGTTTGTATTGTTAGTATTGTTTTATATATAATACTAGTATTAAACCCGCACGATACAGCGGCGGCAACGAAAATATACAACGCGGTGTTTGTTTGTTATTAGCTTATCAAAATTCTTGTGATATAGATTATGCTCTCATTAGTTTTTCTTTTGTAACATCGGTGTGGTCTAATGATGCTATGAGTTTTACAAATCCTAAGATACCAATCTGGCGCATAATAAATAATCAAATATGAAAAAATCAAATACCAATATGGCGCATGATAAATCTAGTGATGCCCAACAAATCTGACGTATGATAAATAATCAAATATGAAATCAGATGGTTAATTGACATGGGATCAACAAAATGTAAGACTATAAGATACCAATCTTTGAGTACAAGTTTCACTGGATATGTGTAAAATTGTATGTATGCAATAGGCATTTGTTGAGCCATCCTATTATAATGCCTTGACACCCAATACGTTGTTTCATGTATATATTCTAACGCAACATTTAAGTACACTTCATCCTTTTTGGTTTTGCATAAAAAAAAATTCAAGGGAACAATAATCAAATGATCAAAAACATTCGATAATGGTTTATTAAATTGTCACCAATATCTTGATTTATAGAAGTTAAAAAAACTTAAAATGATATCTTACTACCTAAAAAACTACACCAAAGGAACCATTGTCAAGTACTCGCTCTACCATGTAAAACAAAGTCTAGACCAAAACATATTCAATGATGTTAGTTTAACAATTATATTTTAGCTCTCCAATTACCACAACATTCCCACAAAGAGAGTACTTTCTATTCAAAAACGTTATTAATTATTCGAGACAAAAATCACGCATAAAATACTATTCAAAAGCTGATTCTTTGTGCTTTTTGAATAGAAAAGGCAATAATAATTCATGATTAAATAAGTTAAAGAGTGAATGCTTGTTTTGGTTGGCCAAATCGGCCAACCACAGAAGTGAGTATTATTTGGCCCTTTTCTGTTACATTACCATTGACAATGGTAGCCTCCTATGTTACAAGTGAATCAAAACATGTCAAACACAATATGATATTAATTACATGTATGTTATGCATTCAAGTACAAATCTTAATTTGTCTTTAGATTTACCTTGATTTTCATTTCATTCATTTCTTTTGGAAGCTCATCGTAGTCCAATTTTTCAGGTTTAGCTACGCATGTTGAGTTTGACTTGCTTGCAGCCATGTCTATTGAAGTAGCAACCATGTCTATTGAAGTAACATCAATATGTTGTTTTACAGATGCTGCACTCTTCTCTACATCTGATTCAACTTCTTGCTCAACTTCTTGCTCAACTTTTACCTTCTTGTTGCTAGAATCTCCACGCTATAAAAAACTATAAGTAATAATAAGAGCATATGCTATTTGATAATCCCTAAGCTTAACAATACAATATCAATCAACAAATCAAACATAGTACTAATATATCAATAGATATCAGACAACATTTCAAACAGAGTATAAATCCAAGCCAAAAACACTTCAAATTAGAGTATAACTCTGTGCAGATGTATTCAAGTAAACTAATGCAAACTGTAGATTAAATCAATAAATAAAAACAAGTCTTCTTCATTAATTTGCATTCAAGACTCGTATCAAATAACTTAAGCTTCATAAAAAATATGTTAACATATTTTTGGAGGCCTTTAATTTCTTAACTTGTATCTATGCCTCCACATCTCAAAGCCTGAATACTAATCCGATAATGATTAAAGTCATTAACCATTTACAACTGCTGCACCTAGCCATAAATGGATGAATAAAAACCTAGAAAGTGAATCAAACAATAAATCTTTTGTCCAGCCTCCATAAAAGAAACTGACCGCTCAACCTGCAAGTATTCAAAACAGATAAAAATTTTGGAATAACTTGCTTGGGTGGGTTGACAGGAATAGAAGGGCCGTAGTGCTATAACCAGAAAGAACCACATTACTTTAAGGAACCTTTGGCTGGCACGGGTTGCTTTCCAAGACGGATGCATGAGTTGGCTTTAAAGTAGCATCAATCAATCTTTTCGGGGTTCATGCATCAGTTGGCTTTAAATAGAACCAGTCAATGATGCATTAGGTGTTCCTGTAATAATCAAATAAACATTATAAAAAAAATTAGTTGGACTTAATAATTAATTCCATTCAGTTACTATCACGAGTAAGTTGAAATTATAAATCATAATTAAAGAATTATAAAGAAGATTCAAACTAAAATGTATAAAGCTTAAAGTTCAAATTTACATCATCAAGGTAAGAAAATTCAAAATTAGGATTACCACAACCTAACCAAACTTGGGTGTCTTCATTTTGTCAAAAAAGGTGTCTTCATTGTTACTTTACATCTCTTTCAAACTAGGGACTCAAACTCAGCAACAGTTGCATATTCAAGCTACTGGAAGCATAATTGTAGCATTTCTAGTTTTTTTTTTACATTTTTTGCTTAAAATATGTAACATTTCAGGTTTGTTTTTATGATTGCAAGGTCCAAAAACCATAATTTTTACACTTTATGCATTTTTATAGTTATTTTAGAACAAACAATTATACGTAGCACATTTGCATACCCTAGCTCATTTCCATACCTAAATGCATTTTATTTTGGATTATGTAATTCCAATTTCTACTACCATCACATAAGCAATCTGCATACATATATAAAAAAACAAATAGCAGGTCAACACTCGGTTGTAAAATTAACATAACAAACATACAAATATATTCAGTATAAATAACATAAATTGATTCATGTCCAAACCTGCATACACTTTATGCAAATTTATAGTTGTTTTAGAACAAAAAAAATAGCACCTAGCACATTTGCATACCTAAAAGCATTTGATTTTGGATATTGTAATTACGGTTTCTACTTCACCATGGAAACAACCTACATACATATATAGAACCAAATGTTATATAATCAAACTTAAAAGAAACATAGATAAGTCCTAATTTTTTATCTAAAGTAGCATATATCGCGCATCCAACTATATAATACAAATATATCTCGAAAATTTCCACGTGATGAATTGTATGCCTTTTCACAATTCAAAAATTCACACAAAAACACATGTGAGTCGTAGGCTGTGTAGGAATTTTATCAATTCCATCTTTAGATCTGTACAAAAGAGGCAAACCTGTTAGGCATATAAAAAAATTAATTACAATTGTCTGATGTTTCATAAAAAAAATTAACCAAATACTGAAACATTTTAGAGCATCCTTGAACTGACAAGCAAACAGAGTCTTTGTTTCAGCTTAATAACAAATAAGATTTGAATAATCAACATAACCCTGAAAATCAGTAATCAGGAAACGCGTTTTCACCTAATCCGACTACGACTAAATACATTCGAAATTAACAAATAAAAAAACACAATACCAGTGTCAGCTTCAAAATCAGAAAAACCGGCATCTTGATTTAATCTGTAAAAAATACAATCAAAGTTTCATAATGGTAATATCAAAAATTTAAAATCATCATAAACCTAGAACCAAAATTCCCAAACACAATATCACCATAGACAAATTGAACTACAAAGTAAGTAGATTGAAGCATTAGTTTTACCTCAAAACGCCCCATGAATTAGAAACCCTAGAATCGTGAAAGCCAATACAAACTGATTAACATGAGAAAGAGCAAACTTAAAAGACCTTTGCTTAACCCTCATGGCATTCATTCACAACCGAATCCGCAATCTCCTCCTGTGATGCACACCCGACAAACACTCTGCTCCAATTAAGTTCCTTGAGAATCAAGAATTCAACTTAGAAACCGGTCAAAATTGTAACAATAATTAGAATTTTTTTAATTATCATGAAAATTAAAAATAAACCTTATGCTGAGAATAAACAGAAGGTGTAAATGATTCCAAAAACGGTTTTTCACACCCTTGTCGTTGCGGAAGCGTACGGTGTGACTTTCAAGGTTTCACAGTCATGATTTACAACAAAAGACACATCTTTTTCTATATTACAAACCCATGTTACAACTACATTAGCCACAAGCCTAATGTAATAACCGTTTTAACTGAGTCTCACACACATATATATAATGCCATTACACATATATACTATGCTATGTATCACACTGTTGTGTCTATTTCTCATAGACTCTACTATAGGTCTCCAAAGATTGAGCTCCCAGCTCCACTCCCTGTATTATTATGCATCTGATAAAACAAGATTTTAAACAATCAGCATATTGCTGGTGAGTTCACAAGTTTATTTGTTAAAAAGGTATGTAATGTATCTCAAACGATACAAATGATTGCATAAAAATAGTTAAAAAAAATATTTATGCCCCAAACTGGGTATAAAACATTGGTATCCAGTGCGAACATTGTTCCTTCCAACAATGTCGTGTATTAGTTCATGACCAACTGTCCAATTATAACTCATGGGCTCCCGTAACCGAGCTGACGAGTTCAGTGTTTGCCCCTTCCCAATGTCCTTGTCGCAAGACATTGTGTGTTTAGCCTTATTGAGCGCCCGCTCGACATCCAGTCGTGGTTTTATCTACGAACCAAGGGCGAGAATTTTCAATTACAAATAGAATCTATTCTCAATAATCATGCCCCCCCCACGGTTAACGGTTACAGAATAGGGGACTTAGCGACAAATGTGTAACCCGTGAAATAATGACAAGTTTGGTCATATGTTTCGCCCCACTGTCACGTGTTTCAACCAAATGTTTTACAACGCTTTCGTTTTCGTGTTTCACAAAATGTTTCAAAAGTGTTTCAACGCTTCACATGATGCAAATAAGTTTTCATGTTTCACAAAATGTAGCGAAAGTGTTTCAGAGTTTCACCTGATCAAATCAGGTATCATGTTTCACCAAATGTATCAAAATCGTTTCAGAGTTCCACCTGATCTAATCAGGTTTCATGTTTCACAAAATGTATCAAAGTCGTTTCAAAGCTTCACAATAATCAAGATATTACTCACCGGCGATGGCACAGGCGGTTCAACAGGGATCAACTTCACAGGCTTTACAACTCTGTTGTCACGCTCAATAGAACCTGACGGTGGCGTAAAATCGGTCTGAGTGCGTCATTTTGAACTCACTGGAGATCATCATGATTTTAACGATTACTTCTCACTTTAGCCAATTTCTGAAAAATGTCCTCTCTGGTATGACATCGTTCAAACCTTAAATAACCCGAATCAGAAGCAGAAGCAGAAGAATAGATGAAGAAAATCCATTTCATGGATGGGTAGACGCTCTTAACTCCAAAGCAGAAGCAGAAGCAGAAGCAAAAGGAATTAAGGGGTGCCTCTAATGAGAAGTGATTGATTTTATGTAAAAGAAATTAGGGATAAGTTTACATGCAGCGGGAATTCAAATTTTTCACGGGTATAAGAAGAAGTATATAAAGCATCAAAGGGGAACAGTAATTGATCAAATCTTTACCTGGTTGGGAGAATGTATGCTGAGAATGGTATACATTGTCTGGGGGAGAAGAAAGCATAAGTCAGGCAAACTTATAGAAAAGAAGACCGACTGGAATATTTATGTGATTTCAAGCTGTGAATGTTTTACCACAAGCATATTTAGTTGTATTTTTCTTAACTTTAAGACATTGGATTGATATCTCTCCAACATACATTATAAATGAGTATAGATTATGATTAAATTTAATAAAATCATAATATATATTATATTATATTATATATAGGGGTTAGATTCACTATGAAGATAATTTTGTCTAAGAAGAGTAGGGACCAATAAGTTTTTTGACATGTGACATGTTAAAAACATAAAAACAAAAATCTAATAGAAAAACAAAATCCAGTATTAAAAAATCAAGTAAAAAAAATCCTGAAAAAAAAATAACCTATACAAAAAAAATCTAACACAAAAAAATAAGATGTAATGCATAAATTATCATTCATGCATTTTTTAGTACGTCACATATTAAAATTTTATTGGTTTATATTATTCTTAAGCAAAAATCTCTTTTTATTTAATCATTTCCTATATATATGAAAAATATATAGATAAATTAGCCGGAAAATTTTCTTAAAAGTCAAGTTCCAATTGGAGCTCTCTTAAGTCAAAACTAGTCAAGCTCGAGTTTTGCCTACCTCGAGCTCGACTCGACTTATTTATACCTGTAAAAATGACCCAAGTCTTGACAACACAAATAATGAATTGTAGAATCATCGTTGATTTATTTTTTTATTATTATATTTTTGTTAATTGTTGATATTCATTCTTTAGCAAAGCAATCCAATTGTAACATCTCTCTTTGTTGATCTCACGTAATTTGGTTTCCGAACAGCCTTCTTTATACAAATTAATAAATCCCTCATCCAACTTCAATTTTGATAGACTAAGTGTCATTCCATCCGGCACGCCCCATTTGCGGTGCACATATATAGTGTATATATGTGTGGGCCCTTAAGGGACCAAAGTAAAATTGCACTAATTTTAACGTTATTTTACTTATTTTGTGAAAATAACGTTAAAAATATTGGGATGATCAACTTCAAACGACAACTTTGAGCCGGGGACTTCTTTGGAGCAGCCTCTCTATCCCAACTGGGATAGGGTAAGGTTTGTGTCTATCTTTCCCCCCAGACCCTACTGAAAAGTGAAAATATACTGGGTAAGTTTGTTTGTTTGTAAGTGTCATTCCACCCAGGCCTACTCAAATATGATCCCTTTAACTTCACTCTTATCATAATCCATGGTTAGATCAATCTTCAACCCACATGAATTGGATCGTGATCCAATCTCCGCTGGTTCAAGCCTAACTCTGATATGATTGCATGTTAGGGCTAGATCGAACCAAATGAGCAATAACAACAAATTAATATATGAATTGAGTTGAGAAACGAAAAGAACCAAACACTAAAACTTACTATAAACGACTTGTTTTGAATTTCTTATAGTTTTAAATAAAAAGCGACACAGAATGTTCTCGATCACATAAGCTAGATGAAACAATGTGTATAAACCATTGCGACAATTCTCAATTCAGTTACGATAACCTGCAACCTTGATATTGATACGAGACTGCCTCGGTTATTAATAATAATTATCCGTGACCAAAAGGATTAGAGAATAAATGTTTAACAGTCATCATTCTCAGAATCTTGCCGGCAGTTGTTGTAACTTCTCGAACCGTACATCCGATTTTGTGTTGTCACTTGTGACGCTTACTCAATTTTATTCTATCCCAATTTAATTTTCTTGTTGTCGCCCTCTATGGTATGGTTCGGTTCGGTTTGGTTTTGCATATAACTAAAACCAACATAATCAGGTTTTTTCTTTTCTATTTTTTATTCTCTTTCCTCCTCTCTTTCACACACACCCAATACTGAAAACGCAAGCATGTTTAAGATAAATAATTCATAAATTAATTAATCAAACAACAACTCATTACAACAAAACTAAATCATCACCGTCATGTCCTACATTTAAGAAAAACAAAATTCAAAAGTAATATGCGATAGTTCTAATCTTTATTATTTTTAAGATTATAGAGTTCTTATAGTCCAAATCTTCATCATTCCCAACAATAGACTCTTTGTGTGTTTCTTTTCCTTAAATAAGTCTAAAAATAGTGACATATACGCTAATTGTTAAAAAAAAAAAACTAAAATATGGTCTGGTTTGGTTCGGTGTGTTTCGGTTTTTGGAATATAAAAATCAAAACCTAACTGAAAAATTTTGTTTTGGTCTTTTTTGGTTTGGTTTTTTCTGGTTATTCAACTGGTTTGGTTTTTAAGGTCCGGCCTTTTCGGTTACGGTTCGGTTTTTCATATTTTTTGCTCACCCCTAGGCACCCTCTGTTTTTATAAGCCAAAATATCTATTCAAATAAATAAAAATTTTAAAAACACATGTAATGTTTTTAAAGCACCCTAAATTTGGTTTTCCGTCTCTCTCCAATTAAATATTTATATAACATCTTTTAAAATTTAAAATTTTCTTCGTTTTCTTTTAATTAAATAATAATAAAATAATTTTATTTATTTTGTTAAATAATATGACAACATTATAAGTCATATTTTTTATATTTTTATAAAACATATTCAAGAAATATATGATAAGTTATTTAAAATAAAAAATTTTAAATTTTATTTATTAACATGTGTAGTAGACGTATTTCAATACACAAACAACTGATTAGATTTTATGGTATTCTGATACAATGTCCAAGATTGTTTGATTTTGATTTGGACGAGTCTTTTGATTCAGTTGAACAACCTAGTTGTTTTGATCTCTGTTCCTGGTTGGTGATTGTTAATCGATTATTGATAAAAAAACGATTTGGGCGTAGACTTCAATTAAATCTTCAATGATTGATGACAAATTTGATCAATTTGTTCACATGCATCGAACATGGTTTTGATTAAGAATGTTAACACTGATGGAAAATCGACACACGCATTGGTTCGATTGATTTGTTAAGATCAGGGTTGTCTTTGAGATTTTGGGTGTCACATACGAATAGTAGCAATGGATTTATGTATACAAAAAAAATCATAAATTGAAGATTATTTAGGTAACAATAAATTAATAAACAATGCAAAAACAATTTTTTTTAACAAATGATGACTTTTGTAAATCTTGATGTTATTTTTAGTATATTTAAAGCAAAATTATTGATTAAATCTTTATATATAAAAAAATTAAAAATTTCATGCGTCTAAAAACACGGTTCATGTGTGGTCTACCTTCTGCATATGGTCATAGCCATCCCTAGCCGAGATTAAGGAAAAAAACACACAGTAAAAATGTAACAACCGAAAATTTAGAAATTTAATAGTAAACGTACGAGATTTCGGTTACTGTTGAAACTGTGACGATTGCGTACGAAAAATTCGGCATTTATGACGTGAGCACATTTGGTTGTGCTTGAAATCCACGAGGATTTAGCAACTTTTGTTATTGGGGATTGATAGTATGTGAAAAATGATGAACGTGGGCGAAAACCGTGCGCAAAACGGAGTTCGTATGCTCCCGGAATCGCGAAAACAAAATCTGGTCTAACTAAGGCGGTGGAGGTACGCGAAGACACTCTCCGCGGTACGCGACGGATGCAGATAGCTTAAAAATCTGATTTTCTTGATCAGATTTCATTCCCATCTGAATTCTCGACTTCCAGACGCGTAAACTCAACATTTTTACCATTAAATCTCCATTTTGAGGTGTTTAAACATCCGGATTGCATCAAGGAACATATCTACAAGTCCCGATCATCATATCTGCCCGAGAAATCCGTCAGATTAGGTAACGGTTCGTTTTAACCTTCTAGTTTGATTTTGATTGATTAGATCTTGATTTTGAACGTAATAACATAGTTAGGATTGTTGATTATTGCCTAGATGATGGCTAGGATTGATTAGAAATGAAGAACACGATGTTCTAACGGTTAAATCCTTGTTTTGAGCCGTTGTAATGCCCGGTTTGCATGAAATCACAACTATGATTATAATGGTTTAATCCATTTGATTATGACAATCTAGGTGATTAGTTGGGTTAATCGTTGAAATGCAAAGGTTAAATCTAAGTGTTTCAAACTAATCACAATCATTAACATACTTATTGGAACAATTATCTGATGTTTGTGATAACAGTCAGATTAGTATGTTAAACATGGTTATTAAACCTATTCTAAGACGATGTTGTGATATTTCATGATATCTGGGAAATCAATGATAAGGATTTATCATTTCTAAGCCATTAATCTGTTCAGGAACTGTTTTAGCATTATAATCAACAACACTAACTATTTGATGACTTTCAAGACAATGTCTTTGACATTGAACGTTCAGAAAGATCTAATCAATAGGTTAAAACATAAATGATTTATTTAGTGTAAACGAATGCAGAATTACACCATTAGTACCAGTTTGCAAGTGATCTTGCTACAGTAAGACATCAGGTGAGTTCTATGAGCCCTCTTTTAATATCTTAACATTTTTGGGCTGATATGTATGTATGATAAATATTTTCGAAATGACTGTGAATTCTTATAGCCATGTTTTAAATGTTTTATCATTTTGGGCTAATATGCATGTTATAAAGTTATTTTATGAAAATGATTGTATGTATGTATGAAAGTGATTCTAACCTGATTATGGTCAGGTAAAGCATGTTTTCAGATAAAGAAATGTTTTAAAGTCTCAACTACGGTTGAGAAATAAGTGATTATTTTTATATAAGACACTCGATTGATGTCGAGGATGAAATGTAAAACACTTGACTGAGGTCGAGGAGGAACATAAGACACTCGACTGAGATCGAGGAGGAACATAAGACACTCGACCGAGGTTGAGGAGGAACTGTGGTTTTGTCAACTACGGTTGAGCAAAACTTGAGCACAGCGGTGAAAGGAGCCGCTTTTGCTTATGATGATTAAAAAGTCCTGCGTAAAAACAGGCCTGCCGACTGTGTGTCGCCAGTTGATGGAATCTTATGCATGTGTAAGTTATCGACTTCGGGTTGATAGTTTAAGAGCCTTGTGCTGCACAAGCCTGTTTGACCTCAGGGTCAGCAGTTGACGGTGAAGTTCCTTCACTGTATGAATGATGTTATGATGTTATGATGATATGTATGTTATGTAATTATGTTATGATGCTATGTATATGATGAAATTATGATATGAGAACAGGTATGTTATGTATTTGGATTATGTTATACGATGACATGAATGAATAAGGATTTTCTAAGAAATGAACTTAGAACTCACCAGCATAAAGCTGACTTGTTTTACATGCATATCAGGTTGAATAGTTTGAGAAAGGAGACCAGGAAGACTCATGGCATACGTTGAAGACTACCCCTGGCATAGACTGGCTATGTTATAAATCTAATAAAGATATGAGCTATGTATTAATGTTTGTTTAGGTTTGTATAATATTTTATGTATTCGCCTTAAATTCCGCTGCTATGATAACGTAAATATGTTTTAAAGAATATGGGTTTGATGTTTGCCAACCGAGGGGCTCGGGGCCTCTCAAGTTGGTATCAGAGCCATAGTTTGAGAGATCCGGTCATCCCTAATGGCTGGACTTAGACTGAAAATGGGACAGAATGAATGCCAGTCAAGGGTAGTTTGATGCCATGAGCATATGACCTTAGAGCTTTGTTATGTTTAAGATATAGATTAAATTTGCATGATGTTGCGAATGATAATGAGTTCATGATTGGGAACGTTTAGAACTTATAAGTGAGGTAAATAGTTAATTACACTTGATCAACGTCATTAACAATTTACAATGCTTATTACGTCCTGAATTATTACCTTGATTAACACGTTATTGTTTGCAACATGTATAGAAAACTAAAATGGCAGGCGAAGGGGGAGAAGGTGGACGTGTTAGAGGTCGAGGCCGACCACCTAAAAACAAGAAGCAAGCTGAGGAAGTACCAGTGAATAATGCGGAACCTGAAGTCAACAATGAAGAAGAAAATGAAGAGGAAGAAATTAGACTTGAACCGGTGGTGGTAAAGGCAATATCTAATGAAGTTCGTAAAATTTTAAAAGACCTATTACCTTCAGATAAAACCAAAGCCGAAAAGGAAACTACTAAAGAAGGAGCTACTGAGGAAGAAGAAAGAGCTAACAGCTCTAACATAGAGCACGATGAAGATGAGATATTGATTATCAATAATAAAGGTAAGGATTCGGATACAAAGAAACCCAAAGGATGTGATTATAAAGCTTTTAAAGGATGTAATCCTCCACCATTTGATGGTAAGAAGGATGCGGTGGCTACCTGCCATTGGGTTTCGGCTATGGAGGCGGTTATTGAGATTAGTGAATGTCGGGTTGATCAAGCTGTGAAATTTGCAGCTCATTCATTTACTGAAGAAGCTTTACACTGGTGGAACACGGTCAAGCAGTCAAAGACCACTACTGATGTGGAAGGTATGAAATGGGAAAATTTAAAGGAATTAGTTATGAAACACTTTTGTCCGAAGAATGAAATTGATAAAATCGAACGGGAATTTCTGATTTTGAAAGCTGGACGTATGAATCACCGGCAATATACGTCCAAATTTAATGAAATGTCAAGACTGGTTCCTTATTTGGTAAACACGGAGGAACGCAGGTTGAAGTTATATGTGGAAGGACTACCACCTAAAGTCCGAACACATGTGAAGGCGCATGCTCCCAGAACTTTTGAATCAACCGTGGAAATTAGCGGTATTGTCTGGGATGATGTATGGGAAGCTGAACCAATACAGGAAGAATCTAAGCAAAAATGGTCATCTAGATTTAAAAGAAACCGAAATGACAAACCAGGACCCCCTATGAAAAGGTTTAAAATGGAAGGAATTGAAACATGCCCTAAGTGTGGAAGGAAACATGGGGGAGAATGTAGGATGGGGACTACTTTGTGCTATCGTTGTGGAAAAACTGGACATTTTTCGAATAATTGTCCAAGTATGCCAAAATGTTATAATTGTGGTGGAATCGGTCATATGAGCAGGAGTTGTTTTAAACCAAAGATGATGCCTACTGAAGCTAACAAACCTGAAAGTAGCAAGGGAGGTGATAAGCAAAAGGCAAAAGCTCGTGCCTTTACTATGACTAAGGATCAGGCAGATAAAGACCCGGATGTGGTGACAGGTACATTCTTGATTAATGATATCCCTGCTTCAGTTCTATTTGATTCTGGTGCAAGTATGAGCTTTGTGGCTATTGCTTTTTGTGATAAACTGTGTGTAAATGTTAAAAAGATAGAAAATGCCTTTAACATAGAAACTGCTCTTGGTAAATCGACTAGAGTAACGGAAGCCATCGAGGATAATTGTTATATTGATATAGAAAGTCATAGATTCCCTGTTAAGTTGTTTTTGATTACGTTAAGAGGTTTCGATGTAGTTTTGGGCATGGATTGGTTGGCCAAACATGAGGCTAACATTGTCTGTCGACGAAATATGATTTTCTTAACGGCTCTTAATGGGAGTTCAGTAACGGTTTATGGGGATAAAATGTTTAATGCGCCTAAAGTCATTTCAATGATTAAGGCGAGTGAATTTATGAGGCGAGGGTGTGGGGCTTATCTGGCTTATGTTATTGATAAAGAAATTAAGGTAAAAGAATTGGAAGACGTACCCGTGGTGTGTAACTTTCCTGATGTATTTCCTGAGGATTTGCCAGGACTTCCACCTGATCGGGAAATCGAATTCCAAATTGATGTTGTGTCAGGAGCTCAACCTGTCGCCAAGGCACCGTACCGTCTGGCTCCAACAGAGATGAAAGAATTAATGACCCAACTACAAGACCTTCTAGACAAAGGTTTTATACGACCAAGTGTGTCACCTTGGGGTGCACCAGTGTTGTTTGTAAAGAAAAAGGATGGAAGTATGAGAATGTGTATTGATTATAGGGAATTGAATAAGCTCACAATAAAGAATAAGTATCCGTTACCAAGGATTGATGATTTATTTGATCAATTGCAAGGGGCAAGTTGGTTTTCTAAAATCGATCTCAGATCAGGATATCATCAACTAAAGGTGAGAGAACAAGATATTCCGAAGACAGCGTTTCGCACACGTTATGGACACTATGAGTTTCTTGTGATGTCTTTCGGATTAACAAACGCTCCTGCGGCGTTTATGGATTTGATGAATCGGGTGTGCAGACCTATGTTAGACCGATCAGTGATTGTGTTCATTGACGATATATTAATATACTCAAGGAGTGAAGGTGATCATGCGTGTCATATCCGGGAAGTTCTTGAAATACTAAGAAGAGAAAAGCTTTATGCTAAATTCTCTAAATGTGCCTTTTGGCTACGGGAAGTACAATTTTTAGGTCATGTTATTAGTCCAGAAGGCATAATGGTGGACCCAGCTAAAGTAGAAGCAGTTATGAAATGGAATCCTCCGAAAACACCAACGGAAGTTCGTAGCTTTCTTGGATTAGCAGGTTATTACAGAAGATTTATCCAGGATTTCTCCAGGATTGCTACACCGCTGACGAAATTGACTAGGAAAGAAACAAAATATGATTGGGGTCCCACTCAGGTCCAAGCTTTTGAGGAATTGAAAAAGAGATTAACCGAAGCTCCTATTTTAACACTGCCGGATGGTAATGAAGACATGGTTGTGTACTCAGATGCGTCTTATCTGGGTTTGGGTTGTGTACTTATGCAAAGGGGAAAGGTAATAGCATATGCCTCAAGACAATTGAAAACCCATGAAGCTAATTATCCAACACATGATTTGGAATTGGCTGCTGTGGTATTTGCTTTAAAAATTTGGAGGCATTATTTATATGGAGTGAAATGTACAATCTACACAGATCATAAAAGTTTAAAATACTTCTTTGAACAGAAAGACTTGAATATGAGGCAAAGAAGATGGCTTGAACTGCTCAAGGATTATGATTGTGAGATCTTGTATCACCCGGGCAAGGCCAACGTGGTGGCTGATGCTCTAAGTCGTAAAACAGAACACTCTGCTATATGTGTTAAGTCTTACAGTTTGGTGATAACACCAGACTTTCTGAATGAGCTCAAAGATGCACAGAAGGAAGGACTAAAGGAAGAAAATGTTGGATTCGAAAGAATCTTTGGTCAAGTCAAGAATCTAGAAGAAAATGAATTTGGTGTTAAGATACGATTCGGTCGAATGTGGGTTCCACGAAATGGGGACATCAGGTCAAGGATTCTAGACGAAGCACATAAGTCACGTTACTCTATTCATCCTGGTGCAACGAAAATGTATCAAGACCTTCGAAAGGATTATTGGTGGCCAGGTATGAAGTTTAATGTAATGCAGTATGTAAACAAATGTTTGACATGTGCGCAAGTGAAAGCTGAACATCAGAAACCTTATGGTTATGTGCAACCTTTAGAAGTCCCGGAATGGAAATGGGAACACATCACCATGGATTTTATAACTAAGTTGCCTCTTACGGCGAAACGTCATGATGCTATTTGGGTGATTGTAGACCGGTTAACGAAAAGTGCTCATTTCTTGCCTATACGGGAGACTTATACGTCAGAGAAACTGTCTGAACTATTTGTGAAAGAAATAATTACAAGACATGGAGTTCCAGTTTCTATAGTGTCAGATCGTGACACGCGGTTCGTTTCAAGATTCTGGAAACAGTTTCACGAATCAATGGGCACAAGACTCAATATTAGCACTGCGTATCATCCTCAGACCGACGGACAGTCTGAAAGGACTATCCAAACTTTAGAGGATATGCTCAGAGCCTGTATTATTGATTTTGGTGGTAGTTGGGATGATCATTTACCATTGGTGGAATTCTCGTACAATAATAGCTACCATGCTAGTATTGGAATGCCACCATATGAGGCATTGTACGGACGGCGTTGTAGGACACCGGTATGTTGGGGAGGTGTAGGACAGAAAGAAGTGGGAAGTAAAGCTGCAGTGTTAGATTTGACAGAAAAGCTTCAACTAGTTAAAGCGCGAATGAAAGCTGCACAGGATCGACAAAAGTCTTATGCCGATAAAAGACGGAGACCAATAGAGTTTGAAGTAGGTGATCAAGTACTGTTAAAAGTTTCACCATGGAAGGGAATTATTCGATTTAGGAAGAGAGGGAAGCTGAGTCCAAGATTTATTGGACCTTTTCAAATAACGGCACGGGTTGGTAAGGTAGCTTACCGATTAGATCTACCAGATGAACTGAGTGGAATTCATCCGACATTTCACGTTTCACATCTGAGAAAATGTCTAGCGGATGATATAGCATATGTGCCTTTAAATGATATTGAAGTTGATGAAAGGTTGAATTACATAGAAGAACCAGTTGCAATTGTTGATACGAAAGAGAAACAGTTACGTAACAAGATGATCAGACAAGTTAAAGTTCAATGGAAGCACCGAAAAGGATCTGAGGCGACATGGGAGACTGAAGACGAGATGAAACGACTCTACCCACATTTGTTTGAAATGTAACAGGTTTCGAGGACGAAACCTATTGTAAGGAGGGTAGATTTGTAACAACCGAAAATTTAGAAATTTAATAGTAAACGTACGAGATTTCGGTTACTGTTGAAACTGTGACGATTGCGTACGAAAAATTCGGCATTTATGACGTGAGCACATTTGGTTGTGCTTGAAATCCACGAGGATTTAGCAACTTTTGTTATTGGGGATTGATAGTATGTGAAAAATGATGAACGTGGGCGAAAACCGTGCGCAAAACGGAGTTCGTATGCTCCCGGAATCGCGAAAACAAAATCTGGTCTAACTAAGGCGGTGGAGGTACGCGAAGACACTCTCCGCGGTACGCGACGGATGCAGATAGCTTAAAAATCTGATTTTCTTGATCAGATTTCATTCCCATCTGAATTCTCGACTTCCAGACGCGTAAACTCAACATTTTTACCATTAAATCTCCATTTTGAGGTGTTTAAACATCCGGATTGCATCAAGGAACATATCTACAAGTCCCGATCATCATATCTGCCCGAGAAATCCGTCAGATTAGGTAACGGTTCGTTTTAACCTTCTAGTTTGATTTTGATTGATTAGATCTTGATTTTGAACGTAATAACATAGTTAGGATTGTTGATTATTGCCTAGATGATGGCTAGGATTGATTAGAAATGAAGAACACGATGTTCTAACGGTTAAATCCTTGTTTTGAGCCGTTGTAATGCCCGGTTTGCATGAAATCACAACTATGATTATAATGGTTTAATCCATTTGATTATGACAATCTAGGTGATTAGTTGGGTTAATCGTTGAAATGCAAAGGTTAAATCTAAGTGTTTCAAACTAATCACAATCATTAACATACTTATTGGAACGATTATCTGATGTTTGTGATAACAGTCAGATTAGTATGTTAAACATGGTTATTAAACCTATTCTAAGACGATGTTGTGATATTTCATGATATCTGGGAAATCAATGATAAGGATTTATCATTTCTAAGCCATTAATCTGTTCAGGAACTGTTTTAGCATTATAATCAACAACACTAACTATTTGATGACTTTCAAGACAATGTCTTTGACATTGAACGTTCAGAAAGATCTAATCAATAGGTTAAAACATAAATGATTTATTTAGTGTAAACGAATGCAGAATTACACCATTAGTACCAGTTTGCGAGTGATCTTGCTACAGTAAGACATCAGGTGAGTTCTATGAGCCCTCTTTTAATATCTTAACATTTTGGGCTGATATGTATGTATGATAAATATTTTCGAAATGACTGTGAATTCTTATAGCCATGTTTTAAATGTTTTATCATTTTGGGCTAATATGCATGTTATAAAGTTATTTTATGAAAATGATTGTATGTATGTATGAAAGTGATTCTAACCTGATTATGGTCAGGTAAAGCATGTTTTCAGATAAAGAAATGTTTTAAAGTCTCAACTACGGTTGAGAAATAAGTGATTATTTTTATATAAGACACTCGATTGATGTCGAGGATGAAATGTAAAACACTTGACTGAGGTCGAGGAGGAACATAAGACACTCGACTGAGATCGAGGAGGAACATAAGACACTCGACCGAGGTTGAGGAGGAACTGTGGTTTTGTCAACTACGGTTGAGCAAAACTTGAGCACAGCGGTGAAAGGAGCCGCTTTTGCTTATGATGATTAAAAAGTCCTGCGTAAAAACAGGCCTGCCGACTGTGTGTCGCCAGTTGATGGAATCTTATGCATGTGTAAGTTATCGACTTCGGGTTGATAGTTTAAGAGCCTTGTGCTGCACAAGCCTGTTTGACCTCAGGGTCAGCAGTTGACGGTGAAGTTCCTTCACTGTATGAATGATGTTATGATGTTATGATGATATGTATGTTATGTAATTATGTTATGATGCTATGTATATGATGAAATTATGATATGAGAACAGGTATGTTATGTATTTGGATTATGTTATACGATGACATGAATGAATAAGGATTTTCTAAGAAATGAACTTAGAACTCACCAGCATAAAGCTGACTTGTTTTACATGCATATCAGGTTGAATAGTTTGAGAAAGGAGACCAGGAAGACTCATGGCATACGTTGAAGACTACCCCTGGCATAGACTGGCTATGTTATAAATCTAATAAAGATATGAGCTATGTATTAATGTTTGTTTAGGTTTGTATAATATTTTATGTATTCGCCTTAAATTCCGCTGCTATGATAACGTAAATATGTTTTAAAGAATATGGGTTTGATGTTTGCCAACCGAGGGGCTCGGGGCCTCTCAAGTTGGTATCAGAGCCATAGTTTGAGAGATCCGGTCATCCCTAATGGCTGGACTTAGACTGAAAATGGGACAGAATGAATGCCAGTCAAGGGTAGTTTGATGCCATGAGCATATGACCTTAGAGCTTTGTTATGTTTAAGATATAGATTAAATTTGCATGATGTTGCGAATGATAATGAGTTCATGATTGGGAATGTTTAGAACTTATAAGTGAGGTAAATAGTTAATTACACTTGATCAACGTCATTAACAATTTACAATGCTTATTACGTCCTGAATTATTACCTTGATTAACACGTTATTGTTTGCAACATGTATAGAAAACTAAAATGGCAGGCGAAGGGGGAGAAGGTGGACGTGTTAGAGGTCGAGGCCGACCACCTAAAAACAAGAAGCAAGCTGAGGAAGTACCAGTGAATAATGCGGAACCTGAAGTCAACAATGAAGAAGAAAATGAAGAGGAAGAAATTAGACTTGAACCGGTGGTGGTAAAGGCAATATCTAATGAAGTTCGTAAAATTTTAAAAGACCTATTACCTTCAGATAAAACCAAAGCCGAAAAGGAAACTACTAAAGAAGGAGCTACTGAGGAAGAAGAAAGAGCTAACAGCTCTAACATAGAGCACGATGAAGATGAGATATTGATTATCAATAATAAAGGTAAGGATTCGGATACAAAGAAACCCAAAGGATGTGATTATAAAGCTTTTAAAGGATGTAATCCTCCACCATTTGATGGTAAGAAGGATGCGGTGGCTACCTGCCATTGGGTTTCGGCTATGGAGGCGGTTATTGAGATTAGTGAATGTCGGGTTGATCAAGCTGTGAAATTTGCAGCTCATTCATTTACTGAAGAAGCTTTACACTGGTGGAACACGGTCAAGCAGTCAAAGACCACTACTGATGTGGAAGGTATGAAATGGGAAAATTTAAAGGAATTAGTTATGAAACACTTTTGTCCGAAGAATGAAATTGATAAAATCGAACGGGAATTTCTGATTTTGAAAGCTGGACGTATGAATCACCGGCAATATACGTCCAAATTTAATGAAATGTCAAGACTGGTTCCTCATTTGGTAAACACGGAGGAACGCAGGTTGAAGTTATATGTGGAAGGACTACCACCTAAAGTCCGAACACATGTGAAGGCGCATGCTCCCAGAACTTTTGAATCAACCGTGGAAATTAGCGGTATTGTCTGGGATGATGTATGGGAAGCTGAACCAATACAGGAAGAATCTAAGCAAAAATGGTCATCTAGATTTAAAAGAAACCGAAATGACAAACCAGGACCCCCTATGAAAAGGTTTAAAATGGAAGGAATTGAAACATGCCCTAAGTGTGGAAGGAAACATGGGGGAGAATGTAGGATGGGGACTACTTTGTGCTATCGTTGTGGAAAAACTGGACATTTTTCGAATAATTGTCCAAGTATGCCAAAATGTTATAATTGTGGTGGAATCGGTCATATGAGCAGGAATTGTTTTAAACCAAAGATGATGCCTACTGAAGCTAACAAACCTGAAAGTAGCAAGGGAGGTGATAAGCAAAAGGCAAAAGCTCGTGCCTTTACTATGACTAAGGATCAGGCAGATAAAGACCCGGATGTGGTGACAGGTACATTCTTGATTAATGATATCCCTGCTTCAGTTCTATTTGATTCTGGTGCAAGTATGAGCTTTGTGGCTATTGCTTTTTGTGATAAACTGTGTGTAAATGTTAAAAAGATAGAAAATGCCTTTAACATAGAAACTGCTCTTGGTAAATCGACTAGAGTAACGGAAGCCATCGAGGATAATTGTTATATTGATATAGAAAGTCATAGATTCCCTGTTAAGTTGTTTTTGATTACGTTAGGAGGTTTCGATGTAGTTTTGGGCATGGATTGGTTGGCCAAACATGAGGCTAACATTGTCTGTCGACGAAATATGATTTTCTTAACGGCTCTTAATGGGAGTTCAGTAACGGTTTATGGGGATAAAATGTTTAATGCGCCTAAAGTCATTTCAATGATTAAGGCGAGTGAATTTATGAGGCGAGGGTGTGGGGCTTATCTGGCTTATGTTATTGATAAAGAAATTAAGGTAAAAGAATTGGAAGACGTACCCGTGGTGTGTAACTTTCCTGATGTATTTCCTGAGGATTTGCCAGGACTTCCACCTGATCGGGAAATCGAATTCCAAATTGATGTTGTGTCAGGAGCTCAACCTGTCGCCAAGGCACCGTACCGTCTGGCTCCAACAGAGATGAAAGAATTAATGACCCAACTACAAGACCTTCTAGACAAAGGTTTTATACGACCAAGTGTGTCACCTTGGGGTGCACCAGTGTTGTTTGTAAAGAAAAAGGATGGAAGTATGAGAATGTGTATTGATTATAGGGAATTGAATAAGCTCACAATAAAGAATAAGTATCCGTTACCAAGGATTGATGATTTATTTGATCAATTGCAAGGGGCAAGTTGGTTTTCGAAAATCGATCTCAGATCAGGATATCATCAACTAAAGGTGAGAGAACAAGATATTCCGAAGACAGCGTTTCGCACACGTTATGGACACTATGAGTTTCTTGTGATGTCTTTCGGATTAACAAACGCTCCTGCGGCGTTTATGGATTTGATGAATCGGGTGTGCAGACCTATGTTAGACCGATCAGTGATTGTGTTCATTGACGATATATTAATATACTCAAGGAGTGAAGGTGATCATGCGTGTCATATCCGGGAAGTTCTTGAAATACTAAGAAGAGAAAAGCTTTATGCTAAATTCTCTAAATGTGCCTTTTGGCTACGGGAAGTACAATTTTTAGGTCATGTTATTAGTCCAGAAGGCATAATGGTGGACCCAGCTAAAGTAGAAGCAGTTATGAAATGGAATCCTCCGAAAACACCAACGGAAGTTCGTAGCTTTCTTGGATTAGCAGGTTATTACAGAAGATTTATCCAGGATTTCTCCAGGATTGCTACACCGCTGACGAAATTGACTAGGAAAGAAACAAAATATGATTGGGGTCCCACTCAGGTCCAAGCTTTTGAGGAATTGAAAAAGAGATTAACCGAAGCTCCTATTTTAACACTGCCGGATGGTAATGAAGACATGGTTGTGTACTCAGATGCGTCTTATCTGGGTTTGGGTTGTGTACTTATGCAAAGGGGAAAGGTAATAGCATATGCCTCAAGACAATTGAAAACCCATGAAGCTAATTATCCAACACATGATTTGGAATTGGCTGCTGTGGTATTTGCTTTAAAAATTTGGAGGCATTATTTATATGGAGTGAAATGTACAATCTACACAGATCATAAAAGTTTAAAATACTTCTTTGAACAGAAAGACTTGAATATGAGGCAAAGAAGATGGCTTGAACTGCTCAAGGATTATGATTGTGAGATCTTGTATCACCCGGGCAAGGCCAACGTGGTGGCTGATGCTCTAAGTCGTAAAACAGAACACTCTGCTATATGTGTTAAGTCTTACAGTTTGGTGATAACACCAGACTTTCTGAATGAGCTCAAAGATGCACAGAAGGAAGGACTAAAGGAAGAAAATGTTGGATTCGAAAGAATCTTTGGTCAAGTCAAGAATCTAGAAGAAAATGAATTTGGTGTTAAGATACGATTCGGTCGAATGTGGGTTCCACGAAATGGGGACATCAGGTCAAGGATTCTAGACGAAGCACATAAGTCACGTTACTCTATTCATCCTGGTGCAACGAAAATGTATCAAGACCTTCGAAAGGATTATTGGTGGCCAGGTATGAAGTTTAATGTAATGCAGTATGTAAACAAATGTTTGACATGTGCGCAAGTGAAAGCTGAACATCAGAAACCTTATGGTTATGTGCAACCTTTAGAAGTCCCGGAATGGAAATGGGAACACATCACCATGGATTTTATAACTAAGTTGCCTCTTACGGCGAAACGTCATGATGCTATTTGGGTGATTGTAGACCGGTTAACGAAAAGTGCTCATTTCTTGCCTATACGGGAGACTTATACGTCAGAGAAACTGTCTGAACTATTTGTGAAAGAAATAATTACAAGACATGGAGTTCCAGTTTCTATAGTGTCAGATCGTGACACGCGGTTCGTTTCAAGATTCTGGAAACAGTTTCACGAATCAATGGGCACAAGACTCAATATTAGCACTGCGTATCATCCTCAGACCGACGGACAGTCTGAAAGGACTATCCAAACTTTAGAGGATATGCTCAGAGCCTGTATTATTGATTTTGGTGGTAGTTGGGATGATCATTTACCATTGGTGGAATTCTCGTACAATAATAGCTACCATGCTAGTATTGGAATGCCACCATATGAGGCATTGTACGGACGGCGTTGTAGGACACCGGTATGTTGGGGAGGTGTAGGACAGAAAGAAGTGGGAAGTAAAGCTGCAGTGTTAGATTTGACAGAAAAGCTTCAACTAGTTAAAGCGCGAATGAAAGCTGCACAGGATCGACAAAAGTCTTATGCCGATAAAAGACGGAGACCAATAGAGTTTGAAGTAGGTGATCAAGTACTGTTAAAAGTTTCACCATGGAAGGGAATTATTCGATTTAGGAAGAGAGGGAAGCTGAGTCCAAGATTTATTGGACCTTTTCAAATAACGGCACGGGTTGGTAAGGTAGCTTACCGATTAGATCTACCAGATGAACTGAGTGGAATTCATCCGACATTTCACGTTTCACATCTGAGAAAATGTCTAGCGGATGATATAGCATATGTGCCTTTAAATGATATTGAAGTTGATGAAAGGTTGAATTACATAGAAGAACCAGTTGCAATTGTTGATACGAAAGAGAAACAGTTACGTAACAAGATGATCAGACAAGTTAAAGTTCAATGGAAGCACCGAAAAGGATCTGAGGCGACATGGGAGACTGAAGACGAGATGAAACGACTCTACCCACATTTGTTTGAAATGTAACAGGTTTCGAGGACGAAACCTATTGTAAGGAGGGTAGATTTGTAACAACCGAAAATTTAGAAATTTAATAGTAAACGTACGAGATTTCGGTTACTGTTGAAACTGTGACGATTGCGTACGAAAAATTCGGCATTTATGACGTGAGCACATTTGGTTGTGCTTGAAATCCACGAGGATTTAGCAACTTTTGTTATTGGGGATTGATAGTATGTGAAAAATGATGAACGTGGGCGAAAACCGTGCGCAAAACGGAGTTCGTATGCTCCCGGAATCGCGAAAACAAAATCTGGTCTAACTAAGGCGGTGGAGGTACGCGAAGACACTCTCCGCGGTACGCGACGGATGCAGATAGCTTAAAAATCTGATTTTCTTGATCAGATTTCATTCCCATCTGAATTCTCGACTTCCAGACGCGTAAACTCAACATTTTTACCATTAAATCTCCATTTTGAGGTGTTTAAACATCCGGATTGCATCAAGGAACATATCTACAAGTCCCGATCATCATATCTGCCCGAGAAATCCGTCAGATTAGGTAACGGTTCGTTTTAACCTTCTAGTTTGATTTTGATTGATTAGATCTTGATTTTGAACGTAATAACATAGTTAGGATTGTTGATTATTGCCTAGATGATGGCTAGGATTGATTAGAAATGAAGAACACGATGTTCTAACGGTTAAATCCTTGTTTTGAGCCGTTGTAATGCCCGGTTTGCATGAAATCACAACTATGATTATAATGGTTTAATCCATTTGATTATGACAATCTAGGTGATTAGTTGGGTTAATCGTTGAAATGCAAAGGTTAAATCTAAGTGTTTCAAACTAATCACAATCATTAACATACTTATTGGAACAATTATCTGATGTTTGTGATAACAGTCAGATTAGTATGTTAAACATGGTTATTAAACCTATTCTAAGACGATGTTGTGATATTTCATGATATCTGGGAAATCAATGATAAGGATTTATCATTTCTAAGCCATTAATCTGTTCAGGAACTGTTTTAGCATTATAATCAACAACACTAACTATTTGATGACTTTCAAGACAATGTCTTTGACATTGAACGTTCAGAAAGATCTAATCAATAGGTTAAAACATAAATGATTTATTTAGTGTAAACGAATGCAGAATTACACCATTAGTACCAGTTTGCAAGTGATCTTGCTACAGTAAGACATCAGGTGAGTTCTATGAGCCCTCTTTTAATATCTTAACATTTTTGGGCTGATATGTATGTATGATAAATATTTTCGAAATGACTGTGAATTCTTATAGCCCTGTTTTAAATGTTTTATCATTTTGGGCTAATATGCATGTTATAAAGTTATTTTATGAAAATGATTGTATGTATGTATGAAAGTGATTCTAACCTGATTATGGTCAGGTAAAGCATGTTTTCAGATAAAGAAATGTTTTAAAGTCTCAACTACGGTTGAGAAATAAGTGATTATTTTTATATAAGACACTCGATTGATGTCGAGGATGAAATGTAAAACACTTGACTGAGGTCGAGGAGGAACATAAGACACTCGACTGAGATCGAGGAGGAACATAAGACACTCGACCGAGGTTGAGGAGGAACTGTGGTTTTGTCAACTACGGTTGAGCAAAACTTGAGCACAGCGGTGAAAGGAGCCGCTTTTGCTTATGATGATTAAAAAGTCCTGCGTAAAAACAGGCCTGCCGACTGTGTGTCGCCAGTTGATGGAATCTTATGCATGTGTAAGTTATCGACTTCGGGTTGATAGTTTAAGAGCCTTGTGCTGCACAAGCCTGTTTGACCTCAGGGTCAGCAGTTGACGGTGAAGTTCCTTCACTGTATGAATGATGTTATGATGTTATGATGATATGTATGTTATGTAATTATGTTATGATGCTATGTATATGATGAAATTATGATATGAGAACAGGTATGTTATGTATTTGGATTATGTTATACGATGACATGAATGAATAAGGATTTTCTAAGAAATGAACTTAGAACTCACCAGCATAAAGCTGACTTGTTTTACATGCATATCAGGTTGAATAGTTTGAGAAAGGAGACCAGGAAGACTCATGGCATACGTTGAAGACTACCCCTGGCATAGACTGGCTATGTTATAAATCTAATAAAGATATGAGCTATGTATTAATGTTTGTTTAGGTTTGTATAATATTTTATGTATTCGCCTTAAATTCCGCTGCTATGATAACGCAAATATGTTTTAAAGAATATGGGTTTGATGTTTGCCAACCGAGGGGCTCGGGGCCTCTCAAAAAACGTAGGTTTACACATCCAACATTCATATTCACAAATGAATTTTGAAAGCTTATTTATAGCCAATCATAATGTGTTGGTAATTTTATTAATTATCGGTATATATTTTGTAATGTTGGATTAACTTTGATCAATTGAACAATATTGATTACTAACAAATTTAGAGACATAGATAGATTTGTTTAAACTAATATTGTTGTGTATGAATTTATTATAATAATATTATTATTATTTTAAGGAAATTGGGCTTATGATTTAATTATTTGTATGAGTTAATATCTTGTCCATGCGTAAATTAAGAAGTCCAGCCCATTTTAGTAATTAAATGGATTTAACTGTAGACACTACTCACTACTCGCTAGTCGCGACACTAGGTCATTTCAGCGCGAGCGAAAGTTTAGGGTACAGTTTTTCTCAACAAAAATATATATCCGTTCAGTCAAATTTTCTTTATTTTATCTAATAAAACGATCTGTAGTATCAGAGATTGATTTTATCTGAAAGTGATAAAATCACGATTCCAAGTTAATTCTGGATTTGGTGTTTAATTGTTGTCTTCAAATACATTTTTCGTTCCCCTATTCTACATAATGACCAACTAAAGGTAAGATAACGGTACTACCTAACTTTTAGGATGATTGTTTCTGAATCTCTCATGCAAATTTGCATTTGGATTGATGGTAATGTGCAAAATGGGGAGTCCTAAAAAAACTAATTATAGTTTCCATGTTACAACAGCGTAATTGTGATCAAGAAATAGAAGATAAAGTATTCATTATATTAAGAAACAACAAGTTGTAAAGAACTAAAGGAATCATATTTATAACCACATGATTTAAAGAGTATAAAAGTAATTTTCTTTTAAATTAGGGGAATTTACTATTATATCATTTAAACTTGTGGCTAAAAATGATTCCTTTTATTCTCAAGTTGTAATAGTTCTCATTTGAACATCCCTCAAAAGATTATACAGGACATATTAATAAGAGTTTATAATTAAGATAGGAACCAAAAAATTAGAACGTGAATGAAACTGTTAGCAACAGTTTTTTTTTCCGTAAATCGTAACCAAATCGTTAGAAATTTTAGCTGGACTTAGAGGTGCTCAAACCGGTTATTTTGCTCAAACCGGTCCGGTTTGGTCAACGCATGGTCAAAAACCGGTTTGGTGAAAACCGGTTCGGTTTGGAAACCGGTTTGGGAGATTGAGGATGTCAAACCTATAGAACCGGTTTGGACCGATTTGAAACCGGTTTGGAGGGGTTGAAACCAGTTTGGGAGATGTGGATGTCAAACATATCCCAAACCTACAGTTCGGACCGGTTTACAAACCGGTTTGAGTGAAACCGGTTTGAGTGAAACCGGTTTGAGATTGAGATAGGACCGGTTTGGAAACCGGTTTTTTCAAACCAAACCGGTTTGGTTGTGCAACTCTAGCTGGACTGTTAAAAACAATTTAGTTCTGGTTTGGGCCAATTGGGCTTTTAGAAAAAGTTGTTCAAAGAAAGGTATGAATGGTATGTTTGTATGAGACATATAACAAAAAAAATTGTTCAAAATATATCACACGAAAAATAATTTCTCTAAAATTTGAAGTTAAGAAAAATACTACATATTCAAGTTTCACAAAATCAAGTAGTGATTGCTTTGTATTTTCTTTCATTTTGTCACTAGATTTGAACTCTTAACCTATTTTAGGGAGAAACACCTTAAGACATTTTTATTAGGCAAATAAAGAATATATAAAAGGGGTATTTTATGCAAGTCAATCTAATTCTATATATATAATTTATACAAGAGATAGTTGCGATTATTCAACCAGTATTTAACACTATTTAATAATTTGAACCTTTTCTGTTAAAAACAATTTGGGTTTTTTAACATATTAAAAGTATTTAAGAGTATTACTTTATTTTGTAATAAGGGCCTCAATTTTTAACCCTTTAATTCAGGTTTGTTTTTAAAATGGTTGAGTCGGCATGAACGTTTGGGATTACGTAGATGTAGATGTAGCTGTAGTTGGACCATGGGGAAAAACATACATATATGCATGCTATTCGCGCTGCTAGTAGTTAATTCATTCCACAACACTTTCTTGCTATGTTGCTGGATAGAGCTCTTGTTGGTCGTATAAATTGTTTCATAAACCTAGTTCTTAGGCTCTCCAATATTACCTTAAATAAATGTGTATGTGTATATATTAGTGAGGCCATGTGTAGTGGTGTGTGAGTGGGTCTTGAGGGATTGAGCGTGAGGGTGGTCACCGAGTGAGAGTATGCCTGGCAAAATGAGTGGGTTGGGTAACATGTCAGAACGGGTTCGGGTCATGATGAGTGTGGGTCAGAACGGATTTTAAGCAAAATCAGTTCGGGTCTAAATGGATTGTTCTTAAAAACATCAATTTAATTTAACTTTAGATGTGTTATAAGTAAACAAATGGTCCATTTGGATAATTTTTAGTGATTTCCTCATCAAATATATTATTAATCATTCTTAAATGTTTGAATCCATTGCATTTGCATACTTTTTTGGTTACCCGTCTTGACCCGCATTGGGTTTAAGTGCTACTCATCTCAACCTATTCAATATTATGATATTAATCATTTCAACCCATTATACTACAATTGTTTTAGCCCTCAAACTTTACTTAAATAGAGTTTCACTGCCATGATATTTTAAGGAGTAATGACTATCAGTGTTGAAAATAGCCTTCATTAAAAACAATGTTTGGGGTTTGTCACAGATGTATACAAGTTTTAAAGTACTTCCTATTCCTAAGGGCTATGCATTTATATTAGAGGTAGCTCTTTTGTTTTTTTTGGGATTAGAGGGTTTTGAGTTGATGAGTTAACGTTTTGAATTCAAACATGTATTACATACCTAAAGAGAAAAATATTGTAGGTTCACAAGTGCTAGTTGATGTGTTGCAAAACACATCTGTTTTTCCATTTGTTTCTATCGAGTTTCTGTACAGTTTATTAGTTTTTAGAGTCGATTTATGCTGGTTCTTCACAATTTGGTAATTTCATGCTTGCAGGTAACAAACATATCATTTTGGAGCAAAAGATCAAGAAAACGAGCTCCCGGTTGGATGAAGACGGATCTGAGAATAAAGAAAGAAAAATCTGGATTTTGAAACCCTTCACGTATCGCGAAGCCCATCTGAAACCCTGTCGCGGTACGCGACAGGGGAAAATGTCCAAATTGCCCTTCATTAATCATTGCGGTTTGACCCGACTAATTTGTCGGGTAGCGAGACCCGTCGCGTAGCGCGAAGGGATTTGGTGTAGCCGTCGCGGTACGCGACGCGGGGTAAAATTCAGAAAATCGAGTTTGATCAATTAAAAACGGCTGGGAAGGTATTTTTAGGGCATCTTCGAATAGGAGAGACGGCAGGGGCGACGAAGGAGGCGATTTTGAGATTTGGGAAGCTTAGGATTGAGGATTGAAGGCTTCGGATTGAAGATATCCGGTGTTCATCATTCGGCTTATTCGGTTTCTTTGTTTTTATTCGAATCCTATGATACTCATTTACTTTAAACAGATTATGGATTGTTTTCATATGATGTTTAGTGGCTAAATTCTTAGAACTATCTACGTTAGATGATTATACATGATTGACTTGGTTTATTTTGGTGTTGGAACATTATGATGTGATGGATTTATGATTTAAAGATTTGGTTTTGAATATTGGATGTGTATGTATGTCTTTGGTTGTTATATGATTAATATTATATTCCTCATGTGTCTTGGCGATTGTCTGTCGCGAAATAGGTGCATGCTAGAATCAACTACTGTGTGTTTTTGATTAGTGGATGATTTGCTTCGGCCAAGTAATTCATAGGAATGTTTTATCAAGATTTAAACAAATAAGATGTGCAACTTGCTTCAATAGCCGTGAGGTGAGAAGTTGTCGATGAGTCTTGGATGTCGGATGACTAGTTTAGAGACTTTGTGAGAAGATCTTTCTAGTATGTCTGTCATTTCTTGTTTATCGAGTCCAATAGGAAAACCAAGTTATCCCTAGCATTTAATGTCACACCCCGAGCCGGCGGGGTTGGATCGGAGTCCCCGCCGGGCGGAAGGTTCCCGGGGCGTGATATCGCGGATGATAATCATGATGATCAGATTGTTTACATAGCATCAACGTTTAAGAATATCTAAAGCACAATCAAATGATATGTAAGACTACTAAGTTAAATTACAATAGCAATGTTCTGCAATTTAACTAAGTAAACCTAACCAAAAGAATAATGTATATATCTTGTATATGTACAAGATATCAAAAGTAATATGTGTCATCAACAAAAGTTGTGCTTCCCAAAAGTCTACTAGATCCTCTATCTGGGCATCCTAGTATGTAAATCCAAGTGCTTATGCTTAAACCTGTTCTTCACCTGAGAAAGCATGTAAAAAGATCAAGTCAACACAACGGTTGGTGAGTTCATATAGTTTATAAGTTTAAAATAGTTTTCAACAAACCTCTTTCGGTAAAACCTTAACCTCATTAACTCCACATGTAATATCCATATCGGTATGCTTATATATAGGGCATACCCCTGAGTCGAGCCTACAACCCGCCCAGACGCCATCCCACCACATACTAATCCGGATATGACACTGTTGTTAATAATAATTAAGCATTTTACCTACCAATCAATCCCATTCCTCATCAAAGCTTTTGTTGTCTGTTTCAAAGTTTTCATGTCTATTGTATTCATAAGTGTTAGTTTTGCATCATGTTTATCAAGCATCATAGATCCATACACACATGGTTTAGCAATTACATATCTACTATAAGCAGACAAAAGCTCTAGAATACCAGAAGTTTAGCAATTACATGTCTCTTATATAGATAATAGCTTAGCATTCAACAAGTTCTTGTTTAGCCTTTACATACCTCTTATAAGTCGACAAAAGCTCTGGAATACCAGACGTTCAGCAATTATATGTCACTTATAACCAGGTAATAGCCCCGTAACGTTACGTTTATGTTTAGCCTTTACATACCTCATATAAGCCGACACGAGCTCTGGAATACCAGACGTTCAGCAATTACGTGTCCCTTATAACCAGGTAATAGCTTAGAATCGATACTTTCATGTTTAGCCTTTACATACCTCATATAAGCCGACAAAAGCTCTGGAATACCAGAAGTTTAGCAATTACATGTCCCTTATAACCAGGTAATAGCTGAGTATCATTATGTATATGTTATTACATGTATCTCACCCCATAGGTACAAGCTCTGGAATACCAGACGTTCAGCAATTACGTAGACTATGGTTAGATACATGTATGATGGCCTAGTAGCAGGTAATAGTTTCCAAACATCATATCTCATGTAATAGTATCAAGTCTCATGTAATTGAATCAAATGTTATGTATTTGTATCATGTCTCATGTAATTGAATCATATCTCATGTAATAGTATCAAGTATCATGTATTTGTATCGAGTCTCATGTAATTGAATCATATCTCATGTAATAGTATCAAGTATCATGTATTTGTATCGAGTCTCATGTAATTGAATCAAGTATCATATATTTGTATCATGTCACATGTAATTGTATCAAGTCTCATGTATTTACATCAAGTATCATGTAATGGTATCAAGTAACCAACAATTGATTTTAAGCATCTAGCTTAAAGTAAGGGTTTCAATCATAAGTAATCATGATTATGTTCTAAAGCATTAAATAACATTTCAATAAAAATGTTTAACATGCTTCTCAGTCCCGAAGTAAAGCAAATAAGTTTGAAAGGGGACAATGAACTCACCTTATGTCCGAAGTGCTTGACTTAAGTAGAATAAGAATGCACGCGCTCTTAGTTTGCTCTTGTTTTGTTGTTCACGTTCCTGTATTGATTTCATGATGTTGTAGTTTATGAGTATAAGTTTGTAAAGATTTGTTGTGCGTGTAAGTGTTAGTCTTGAAGTTGACTAACACTTACTTATCTTGTTTATTATCCGGCTCCCATTCTTCTTTATTAAAGATGTTTTACTTATTCATCACTCACAAGTTGTTATTTAGGACTTTTCACACCTCATGTAATTTGTCTAAAACTTGTTATTGTTTTATAACAAACGAAATGTTTAATTCACCAATGTGTTGGCTTTTTGTTTTCATTATTTTCAATGTTCATTCTAATGTTTGTAAGTTGTTTAACAACCATTGAGCCGGATAATCTTGTAAGTCCTTCGTGTTAACATTGGACTTAGGCAATACGTGAGCCTCAAATGTTAATGGGCCGACACCGTGGGCTTAGTGAACCTTGGGTTTGGGCCGGTCATCCAATAATATTGGATTGATTTACTATGGGCCGAATGATTGAATGGGGAATCAAAAATGGGCCGATCACCCTCTTTGGGCCGAATGGAATGGAATCTGGGCCAAAACAGAAAGTGGGTCATCTAATTCGAGTCAAGAGAATGATGTTGGGCCCTATTGTTATCATTGGGCCGAATTGTAGACTGTTTGGGCCTGCTTGTTGTTGATGGGTTGAGGGCTAAATCTTTATGGACCGTAGACATGTGTGTGTCCCAACCGAAGACTCCCATGTATCATGATTGGGTGTGGGCCGGTTGTGTTTTAATTGAGTTAAGGAATTAAATGGGCCAAAATCATTTAACTTAGGCCAAATAATACAGCATTGGGCCGAGAGTGTTGTAAACAAATAAGATTGGCCGTAGAAAATGATGGCTCATGCACCCCATAACCAGCGAACCTGCTATCTGTTGAGGGACTGGCGAACCCTAAGGTTCGTTGGGTCCAGAAGAAGGTTCGTAGACCAGAGCCTCGCCTAGGGCTCGCCATTGGTTCGTGGCTTGAAGGTTCGACAGGTAAGGGTTCGTCAGCCTTAGGAAGGTTCGCAGACCATCTGGTTTCGTAGAGACCAAGGGTTCGTGACCAGAGGACTGTAGCAGGGTTCGGCTAAGGCTCTGGTTCGCTGGGGTTTCGTCATGGTCAGGAGTTCGAGAGCTGAAGGTTCGGTATGCATGGGGGTTCGGGAGTTGATGCAGGGTTCGTCTGGTGATGGCAAGCGAACCACAGGTTCGGTGATACGGCCTGAGTCACGTAGGATTCGCAGGGTGAAGTCGAGGGTTCCTCGTCCATGTAAATGGTTCGTGGTGGTATTTTCAGCACTAACAAAGGTTCGGCCGTCATAACCTTCCACGAACCAGCAACTTTGTCATCTCCATCGTGAATCCATGGCTACTGTAGGTTCCTCACAGGTATGTGGCTAAGCAGATCAGCCTCTCAAGTCTATGTGGTCGGTTTTAGTGAGTGTTTAGCCGATTTCACTAGTGTGGTCGAGCAAATGGGTTAAAAACCCTAATTTCGTGACTTTTCTTTGACTCATACCTCGAGTTTCCTTGGTTGGATCTTCAGATGAGTTGTACTTTTGTGTAGAGGGCTTCAAGATGGTCGTTTAGACTCCAAGAACACGTGAATCGGTTAAGGTTTGAGCAAGATCAAAAGCTTCAAAGTTCAAAAATGGTGATTTTTGGTGGTGAGGAGAGAGATGGTCGGGAAAAGTGGTAGAGAGAGAGAGTGATTTGTGATAAAATGAGAAAAACCAACTCATTTAAGATATTTATACTCCGGGTGGTTCGGGTCCGTTTCGGTTGCTCGGTTCGTAAGTTCGTCGCGTTTCCGGATTGTTACGCGACTTTTTCGTAATTTAAATAAAAAGAATATTTTTAGGATTTATAGAGTACAAATATTATCAGAAAACATTTTAAATATCGTTACATTAAATTTTATTTTTCGAATTATAACAGTTTACGCGTTTTGTTTAATTTTTTGCATTTAGTTAATTTGTTCGCTATTTAATTTAAGATAGTTAAAGTTAAATTATTTTATGATGAGTTTCAAAATTGTAAAATAAGAAATATAATATTTCTTTAAATTTATGATCGTTCGTGTCGTTATTCGTTTTCGTTATCGTTTCATCAGATCGCGTCACCATCGCGCGTATTCGTTCGAATCGTCATTCGAACGAACACGTCGATGGTTTGGCTTTCTGATTCTTGTTTTCTACTGTTAAGTCATTATTTCAGAACGTTAAACTATCAGAATCATTCGTACAGATCGTCACCTATACGAATAACTCGTCGGTTTAGCATTCCGTAACAATAACCGTAAAGATTTTGTTTTGTTTCCTCACATACGTTTATGCCAACTAATATCATATCAAGTATTTGTGTTTCAACACTGTGTTGTCTGACATGTTTCAGACTGTTTAACCCTAAGGTTTCAGTCAGAATCAGAAAATCGTTTAATAGTTTCATGCTAATCAAATGTATAAATAGTCTAAACATAGTTTAACGAAATGTGTACCTGAATCACTGTACATGTTTACTGTTACGATCACTGTTCCGGCACGCGTCCGGCACTGATGTTACAGTCTCCCCTTGTTAGAGAAATTTCGTCCCGAAATTTAAGACTCGTTATTCGGTACGACTTCCTTGGCAAAGAGTTGGGGATACTTGTTTCTCATGTGATCTTCACGTTCCCAAGTAAACTCAGGTCCGCGCTTTGAGTTCCAACGAACTTTAACAATAGGAATACAACTTCGTCTCAGTTGCTTGACTTTACGATCCATGATCTCCAGTGGCTCTTCAACAAAACGTAGATGTTCATCCAATTGAATCTCTTCAATTGGAATGATAAGTGTTTCATCAGCAAGGCATTTCTTCAAGTTTGAGACGTGAAACACGTCATGTACACCACTAAGTTCATCTGGTAAGCTCAATCTGTATGCTACAGGACCAATACGTTCGATGATCTCGAACGGTCCCACGTATCGTGGTGTTAGTTTGCCTTTCTTCGCGAATCGAACTACGCCCTTCCATGGGGAAACCTTTAACATGACTCGATCTCCCACTTGGAATTCCAACGGCTTGCGCCGTTTATCAGCGTAGCTCTTTTGCCTGCTTCGTGTTGCTTGTAGTCTCTGTTGTATCTGAGCAATCTTGTCTGTAGTTTCTTGGATTAGTTCTGGCCCCGTTATTCGATTATTTCCCACTTCTGACCAACAGATCGGTGACCGACATTTCCGACCATAAAGAGCCTCGAATGGGGCACAACCAATGCTGCTGTGATAACTGTTGTTGTAAGAGAACTCGATTAGTGGCAAGTGAGAGTCCCAATTACCACCAAAGTCTAAAACACAAGTTCTTAACATATCTTCCAGGGTTTGAACGGTACGTTCTCTTTGACCATCCGTTTGTCTATAATGGTTTATTAAATTGTCACCAATATCTTGATTTATAGAAGTTAAAAAAACTTAAAATGATATCTTACTACCTCAAAAACTACACCAAAGGAACCATTGTCAAGTACTCGCTCTACCATGTAAAACAAAGTCTAGACCAAAACATATTCAATGATGTTAGTTTAACAATTATATTTTAGCTCTCCAATTACCACAACATTCCCACAAAGAGAGTACTTTCTATTCAAAAACGTTATTAATTATTCGAGACAAAAATCACGCATAAAATACTATTCAAAAGCTGATTCTTTGTGCTTTTTGAATAGAAAAGGCAATAATAATTCATGATTAAATAAGTTAAAGAGTGAATGCTTGTTTTGGTTGGCCAAATCGGCCAACCACAGAAGTGAGTATTATTTGGCCCTTTTCTGTTACATTACCATTGACAATGGTAGCCTCCTATGTTACAAGTGAATCAAAACATGTCAAACACAATATGATATTAATTACATGTATGTTATGCATTCAAGTACAAATCTTAATTTGTCTTTAGATTTACCTTGATTTTCATTTCATTCATTTCTTTTGGAAGCTCATCGTAGTCCAATTTTTCAGGTTTAGCTACGCATGTTGAGTTTGACTTGCTTGCAGCCATGTCTATTGAAGTAGCAACCATGTCTATTGAAGTAACATCAATATGTTGTTTTACAGATGCTGCACTCTTCTCTACATCTGATTCAACTTCTTGCTCAACTTCTTGCTCAACTTTTACCTTCTTGTTGCTAGAATCTCCACGCTATAAAAAACTATAAGTAATAATAAGAGCATATGCTATTTGATAATCCCTAAGCTTAACAATACAATATCAATCAACAAATCAAACATAGTACTAATATATCAATAGATATCAGACAACATTTCAAACAGAGTATAAATCCAAGCCAAAAACACTTCAAATTAGAGTATAACTCTGTGCAGATGTATTCAAGTAAACTAATGCAAACTGTAGATTAAATCAATAAATAAAAACAAGTCTTCTTCATTAATTTGCATTCAAGACTCGTATCAAATAACTTAAGCTTCATAAAAAATATGTTAACATATTTTTGGAGGCCTTTAATTTCTTAACTTGTATCTATGCCTCCACATCTCAAAGCCTGAATACTAATCCGATAATGATTAAAGTCATTAACCATTTACAACTGCTGCACCTAGCCATAAATGGATGAATAAAAACCTAGAAAGTGAATCAAACAATAAATCTTTTGTCCAGCCTCCATAAAAGAAACTGACCGCTCAACCTGCAAGTATTCAAAACAGATAAAAATTTTGGAATAACTTGCTTGGGTGGGTTGACAGGAATAGAAGGGCCGTAGTGCTATAACCAGAAAGAACCACATTACTTTAAGGAACCTTTGGCTGGCACGGGTTGCTTTCCAAGACGGATGCATGAGTTGGCTTTAAAGTAGCATCAATCAATCTTTTCGGGGTTCATGCATCAGTTGGCTTTAAATAGAACCAGTCAATGATGCATTAGGTGTTCCTGTAATAATCAAATAAACATTATAAAAAAAAATTAGTTGGACTTAATAATTAATTCCATTCAGTTACTATCACGAGTAAGTTGAAATTATAAATCATAATTAAAGAATTATAAAGAAGATTCAAACTAAAATGTATAAAGCTTAAAGTTCAAATTTACATCATCAAGGTAAGAAAATTCAAAATTAGGATTACCACAACCTAACCAAACTTGGGTGTCTTCATTTTGTCAAAAAAGGTGTCTTCATTGTTACTTTACATCTCTTTCAAACTAGGGACTCAAACTCAGCAACAGTTGCATATTCAAGCTACTGGAAGCATAATTGTAGCATTTCTAGTTTTTTTTTTACATTTTTTGCTTAAAATATGTAACATTTCAGGTTTGTTTTTATGATTGCAAGGTCCAAAAACCATAATTTTTACACTTTATGCATTTTTATAGTTATTTTAGAACAAACAATTATACGTAGCACATTTGCATACCCTAGCTCATTTCCATACCTAAATGCATTTTATTTTGGATTATGTAATTCCAATTTCTACTACCATCACATAAGCAATCTGCATACATATATAAAAAAACAAATAGCAGGTCAACACTCGGTTGTAAAATTAACATAACAAACATACAAATATATTCAGTATAAATAACATAAATTGATTCATGTCCAAACCTGCATACACTTTATGCAAATTTATAGTTGTTTTAGAACAAAAAAAATAGCACCTAGCACATTTGCATACCTAAAAGCATTTGATTTTGGATATTGTAATTACGGTTTCTACTTCACCATGGAAACAACCTACATACATATATAGAACCAAATGTTATATAATCAAACTTAAAAGAAACATAGATAAGTCCTAATTTTTTATCTAAAGTAGCATATATCGCGCATCCAACTATATAATACAAATATATCTCGAAAATTTCCACGTGATGAATTGTATGCCTTTTCACAATTCAAAAATTCACACAAAAACACATGTGAGTCGTAGGCTGTGTAGGAATTTTATCAATTCCATCTTTAGATCTGTACAAAAGAGGCAAACCTGTTAGGCATATAAAAAAATTAATTACAATTGTCTGATGTTTCATAAAAAAATTAACCAAATACTGAAACATTTTAGAGCATCCTTGAACTGACAAGCAAACAGAGTCTTTGTTTCAGCTTAATAACAAATAAGATTTGAATAATCAACATAACCCTGAAAATCAGTAATCAGGAAACGCGTTTTCACCTAATCTGACTACGACTAAATACATTCGAAATTAACAAATAAAAAAACACAATACCAGTGTCAGCTTCAAAATCAGAAAAACCAGCATCCTGATTTAATCTGTAAAAAATACAATCAAAGTTTCATAATGGTAATATCAAAAATTTAAAATCATCATAAACCTAGAACCAAAATTCCCAAACACAATATCACCATAGACAAATTGAACTACAAAGTAAGTAGATTGAAGCATTAGTTTTACCTCAAAACGCCCCATGAATTAGAAACCCTAGAATCGTGAAAGCCAATACAAACTGATTAACATGAGAAAGAGCAAACTTAAAAGACCTTTGCTTAACCCTCATGGCATTCATTCACAACCGAATCCGCAATCTCCTCCTGTGATGCACACCCGACAAACACTCTGCTCCAATTAAGTTCCTTGAGAATCAAGAATTCAACTTAGAAACCGGTCAAAATTGTAACAATAATTAGAATTTTTTTAATTATCATGAAAATTAAAAATAAACCTTATGCTGAGAATAAACAGAAGGTGTAAATGATTCCAAAAACGGTTTTTCACACCCTTGTCGTTGCGGAAGCGTACGGTGTGACTTTCAAGGTTTCACAGTCATGATTTACAACAAAAGACACATCTTTTTCTATATTACAAACCCATGTTACAACTACATTAGCCACAAGCCTAATGTAATAACCGTTTTAACTGAGTCTCACACACATATATATAATGCCATTACACATATATACTATGCTATGTATCACACTGTTGTGTCTATTTCTCATAGACTCTACTATAGGTCTCCAAAGATTGAGCTCCCAGCTCCACTCCCTGTATTACTATGCATCTGATAAAACAAGATTTTAAACAATCAGCATATTGCTGGTGAGTTCACAAGTTTATTTGTTAAAAAGGTATGTAATGTATCTCAAACGATACAAATGATTGCATAAAAAGAGTTAAAAAAAATATTTATGCCCCAAACTGGGTATAAAACATTGGTATCCAGTGCGAACATTGTTCCTTCCAACAATGTCGTGTATTAGTTCATGACCAACTGTCCAATTATAACTCATGGGCTCCCGTAACCGAGCTGACGAGTTCAGTGTTTGCCCCTTCCCAATGTCCTTGTCGCAAGACATTGTGTGTTTAGCCTTATTGAGCGCCCGCTCGACATCCAGTCGTGGTTTTATCTACGAACCAAGGGCGAGAATTTTCAATTACAAATAGAATCTATTCTCAATAATCACGCCCCCCCCCCCACGGTTAACGATTACAGAATAGGGGACTTAGCGACAAATGTGTAACCCGTGAAATAATGACAAGTTTGGTCATATGTTTCGCCCCACTGTCACGTGTTTCAACCAAATGTTTTACAACGCTTTCGTTTTCGTGTTTCACAAAATGTTTCAAAAGTGTTTCAACGCTTCACATGATGCAAATAAGTTTTCATGTTTCACAAAATGTAGCGAAAGTGTTTCAGAGTTTCACCTGATCAAATCAGGTATCATGTTTCACCAAATGTATCAAAATCGTTTCAGAGTTCCACCTGATCTAATCAGGTTTCATGTTTCACAAAATGTATCAAAGTCGTTTCAAAGCTTCACAATAATCAAGATATTACTCACCGGCGATGGCACAGGCGGTTCAACAGGGATCAACTTCACAGGCTTTACAACTCTGTTGTCACGCTCAATAGAACCTGACGGTGGCGTAAAATCGGTCTGAGTGCGTCATTTTGAACTCACTGGAGATCATCATGATTTTAACGATTACTTCTCACTTTAGCCAATTTCTGAAAAATGTCCTCTCTGGTATGACATCGTTCAAACCTTAAATAACCCGAATCAGAAGCAGAAGCAGAAGAATAGATGAAGAAAATCCATTTCATGGATGGGTAGACGCTCTTAACTCCAAAGCAGAAGCAGAAGCAAAAGGAATTAAGGGGTGCCTCTAATGAGAAGTGATTGATTTTATGTAAAAGAAATTAGGGATAAGTTTACATGCAGCGGGAATTCAAATTTTTCACGGGTATAAGAAGAAGTATATAAAGCATCAAAGAGGAACAATAATTGATCAAATCTTTACCTGGTTGGGAGAATGTATGCTGAGAATGGTATACATTGTCTGGGGGAGAAGAAAGCATAAGTCAGGCAAACTTATAGAAAAGAAGACCGACTGGAATATTTATGTGATTTCAAGCTGTGAATGTTTTACCACAAGCATATTTAGTTGTATTTTTCTTAACTTTAAGACATTGGATTGATATCTCTCCAACATACATTATAAATGAGTATAGATTATGATTAAATTTAATAAAATCATAATATATATTATATTATATTATATATAGGGGTTAGATTCACTATGAAGATAATTTTGTCTAAGAAGAGTAGGGACCAATAAGTTTTTTGACATGTGACATGTTAAAAACATAAAAACAAAAATCTAATAGAAAAACAAAATCCAGTATTAAAAAATCAAGTAAAAAAAATCCTGAAAAAAAAATAACCTATACAAAAAAAATCTAACACAAAAAAATAAGATGTAATGCATAAATTATCATTCATGCATTTTTTAGTACGTCACATATTAAAATTTTATTGGTTTATATTATTCTTAAGCAAAAATCTCTTTTTATTTAATCATTTCCTATATATATGAAAAATATATAGATAAATTAGCCGGAAAATTTTCTTAAAAGTCAAGTTCCAATTGGAGCTCTCTTAAGTCAAAACTAGTCAAGCTCGAGTTTTGCCTACCTCGAGCTCGACTCGACTTATTTATACCTGTAAAAATGACCCAAGTCTTGACAACACAAATAATGAATTGTAGAATCATCGTTGATTTATTTTTTTATTATTATATTTTTGTTAATTGTTGATATTCATTCTTTAGCAAAGCAATCCAATTGTAACATCTCTCTTTGTTGATCTCACGTAATATGGTTTCCGAACAGCCTTCTTTATACAAATTAATAAATCCCTCATCCAACTTCAATTTTGATAGACTAAGTGTCATTCCATCCGGCACGCCCCATTTGCGGTGCACATATATAGTGTATATATGTGTGGGCCCTTAAGGGACCAAAGTAAAATTGCACTAATTTTAACGTTATTTTACTTATTTTGTGAAAATAACGTTAAAAATATTGGGATGATCAACTTCAAACGACAACTTTGAGCCGGGGACTTCTTTGGAGCAGCCTCTCTATCCCAACTGGGATAGGGTAAGGTTTGTGTCTATCCTTCCCCCAGACCCTACTGAAAAGTGAAAATATACTGGGTAAGTTTGTTTGTTTGTAAGTGTCATTCCACCCAGGCCTACTCAAATATGATCCCTTTAACTTCACTCTTATCATAATCCATGGTTAGATCAATCTTCAACCCACATGAATTGGATCGTGATCCAATCTCCGTTGGTTCAAGCCTAACTCTGATATGATTGCATGTTAGGGGTAGATCGAACAAAATGAGCAATAACAACAAATTAATATATGAATTGAGTTGAGAAACGAAAAGAACCAAACACTAAAACTAGTAAGTTTTAAAACTATAAACGACTTGTTTTGAATTTCTTATAGTTTTAAATAAAAAGCGACACAGAATGTTCTCGATCACATAAGCTAGATGAAACAATGTGTATAAACCATTGCGACAATTCTCAATTCAGTTACGATAACCTGCAACCTTGATATTGATACGAGACTGCCTCGGTTTAATGGAAAAAATATGGTTCAAGTACAACTTGACCCATAATTAATTGAACAAACTCGTGATCCAAATAACTTAATTAATAATAATTATCCGTGACCAAAAGGATTAGAGAATAAATGTTTAACAGTCATCATTCTCAGAATCTTGCCGGCAGTTGTTGTAACTTCTCGAACCGTACATCCGATTTTGTGTTGTCACTTGTGACGCTTACTCAATTTTATTCTATCCCAATTTAATTTTCTTGTTGTCGCCCTCTATGGTATGGTTCGGTTCGGTTTGGTTTTGCATATAACTAAAACCAACATAATCAGGTTTTTTCTTTTCTATTTTTTATTCTCTTTCCTCCTCTCTTTCACACACACCCAATACTGAAAACGCAAGCATGTTTAAGATAAATAATTCATAAATTAATTAATCAAACAACAACTCATTACAACAAAACTAAATCATCACCGTCATGTCCTACATTTAAGAAAAACAAAATTCAAAAGTAATATGCGATAGTTCTAATCTTTATTATTTTTAAGATTATAGAGTTCTTATAGTCCAAATCTTCATCATTCCCAACAATAGACTCTTTGTGTGTTTCTTTTCCTTAAATAAGTCTAAAAATAGTGACATATACGCTAATTGTTAAAAAAAAAACTAAAATATGGTCTGGTTTGGTTCGGTGTGTTTCGGTTTTTGGAATATAAAAATCAAAACCTAACTGAAAAATTTTGTTTTGGTCTTTTTTGGTTTGGTTTTTTCTGGTTATTCAACTGGTTTGGTTTTTAAGGTCCGGCCTTTTCGGTTACGGTTCGGTTTTTCATATTTTTTGCTCACCCCTAGGCACCCTCTGTTTTTATAAGCCAAAATATCTATTCAAATAAATAAAAATTTTAAAAACACATGTAATGTTTTTAAAGCACCCTAAATTTGGTTTTCCGTCTCTCTCCAATTAAATATTTATATAACATCTTTTAAAATTTAAAATTTTCTTCGTTTTCTTTTAATTAAATAATAATAAAATAATTTTATTTATTTTGTTAAATAATATGACAACATTATAAGTCATATTTTTTATATTTTTATAAAACATATTCAAGAAATATATGATAAGTTATTTAAAATAAAAAATTTTAAATTTTATTTATTAACATGTGTAGTAGACGTATTTCAATACACAAACAACTGATTAGATTTTATGGTATTCTGATACAATGTCCAAGATTGTTTGATTTTGATTTGGACGAGTCTTTTGATTCAGTTGAACAACCTAGTTGTTTTGATCTCTGTTCCTGGTTGGTGATTGTTAATCGATTATTGATAAAAAAACGATTTGGGCGTAGACTTCAATTAAATCTTCAATGATTGATGACAAATTTGATCAATTTGTTCACATGCATCGAACATAGTTTTGATTAAGAATGTTAACACTGATGGAAAATCGACACACGCATTGGTTCGATTGATTTGTTAAGATCAGGGTTGTCTTTGAGATTTTGGGTGTCACATACGAATAGTAGCAATGGATTTATGTATACAAAAAAAATCATAAATTGAAGATTATTTAGGTAACAATAAATTAATAAACAATGCAAAAACAATTTTTTTTAACAAATGATGACTTTTGTAAATCTTGATGTTATTTTTAGTATATTTAAAGCAAAATTATTGATTAAATCTTTATATATAAAAAAATTAAAAATTTCATGCGTCTAAAAACACGGTTCATGTGTGGTCTACCTTCTGCATATGGTCATAGCCATCCCTAGCCGAGATTAAGGAAAAAAACACACAGTAAAAACGTAGGTTTACACATCCAACATTCATATTCACAAATGAATTTTGAAAGCTTATTTATAGCCAATCATAATGTGTTGGTAATTTTATTAATTATCGGTATATATTTTGTAATGTTGGATTAACTTTGATCAATTGAACAATATTGATTACTAACAAATTTAGAGACATAGATAGATTTGTTTAAACTAATATTGTTGTGTATGAATTTATTATAATAATAATATTATTATTTTAAGGAAATTGGGCTTATGATTTAATTATTTGTATGAGTTAATATCTTGTCCATGCGTAAATTAAGAAGTCCAGCCCATTTTAGTAATTAAATGGATTTAACTGTAGACACTACTCACTACTCGCTAGTCGCGACACTAGGTCATTTCAGCGCGAGCGAAAGTTTAGGGTACAGTTTTTCTCAACAAAAATATATATCCGTTCAGTCAAATTTTCTTTATTTTATCTAATAAAACGATCTGTAGTATCAGAGATTGATTTTATCTGAAAGTGATAAAATCACGATTCCAAGTTAATTCTGGATTTGGTGTTTAATTGTTGTCTTCAAATACATTTTTCGTTCCCCTATTCTACATAATGACCAACTAAAGGTAAGATAACGGTACTACCTAACTTTTAGGATGATTGTTTCTGAATCTCTCATGCAAATTTGCATTTGGATTGATGGTAATGTGCAAAATGGGGAGTCCTAAAAAAACTAATTATAGTTTCCATGTTACAACAGCGTAATTGTGATCAAGAAATAGAAGATAAAGTATTCATTATATTAAGAAACAACAAGTTGTAAAGAACTAAAGGAATCATATTTATAACCACATGATTTAAAGAGTATAAAAGTAATTTTCTTTTAAATTAGGGGAATTTACTATTATATCATTTAAACTTGTGGCTAAAAATGATTCCTTTTATTCTCAAGTTGTAATAGTTCTCATTTGAACATCCCTCAAAAGATTATACAGGACATATTAATAAGAGTTTATAATTAAGATAGGAACCAAAAAATTAGAACGTGAATGAAACTGTTAGCAACAGTTTTTTTTTTCGTAAATCGTAACCAAATCGTTAGAAATTTTAGCTGGACTTAGAGGTGCTCAAACCGGTTATTTTGCTCAAACCGGTCCGGTTTGGTCAACGCATGGTCAAAACCGGTTTGGTGAAAACCGGTTCGGTTTGGAAACCGGTTTGGGAGATTGAGGATGTCAAACCTATAGAACCGGTTTGGACCGATTTGAAACCGGTTTGGAGGGGTTGAAACCGGTTTGGGAGATGTGGATGTCAAACATATCCCAAACCTACAGTTCGGACCGGTTTACAAACCGGTTTGAGTGAAACCGGTTTGAGTGAAACCGGTTTGAGATTGAGATAGGACCGGTTTGGAAACCGGTTTTTTCAAACCAAACCGGTTTGGTTGTGCAACTCTAGCTGGACTGTTAAAAACAATTTAGTTCTGGTTTGGGCCAATTGGGCTTTTAGAAAAAGTTGTTCAAAGAAAGGTATGAATGGTATGATTGTATGAGACATATAACAAAAAAAATTGTTCAAAATATATCACACGAAAAATAATTTCTCTAAAATTTGAAGTTAAGAAAAATACTACATATTCAAGTTTCACAAAATCAAGTAGTGATTGCTTTGTATTTTCTTTCATTTTGTCACTAGATTTGAACTCTTAACCTATTTTAGGGAGAAACACCTTAAGACATTTTTATTAGGCAAATAAAGAACATATAAAAGGGGTATTTTATGCAAGTCAATCTAATTCTATATATATAATTTATACAAGAGATAGTTGCGATTATTCAACCAGTATTTAACACTATTTAATAATTTGAACCTTTTCTGTTAAAAACAATTTGGGTTTTTTAACATATTAAAAGTATTTAAGAGTATTACTTTATTTTGTAATAAGGGCCTCAATTTTTAACCCTTTAATTCAGGTTTGTTTTTAAAATGGTTGAGTCGGCGTGAACGTTTAGGATTACGTAGATGTAGATGTAGATGTAGATGTAGTTGTAGTTGGACCATGGGGAAAAACATACATATATGCATGCTATTCGCGCTGCTAGTAGTTAATTCATTCCGCAACACTTTCTTGCTATGTTGCTGGATAGAGCTCTTGTTGGTCGTATAAATTGTTTCATAAACCTAGTTCTTAGGCTCTCCAATATTACCTTAAATAAATGTGTATGTGTATATATTAGTGAGGCCATGTGTAGTGGTGTGTGAGTGGGGCTTGAGGGATTGAGCGTGAGGGTGGTCACCGAGTGAGAGTATGCCTGGCAAAATGAGTGGGTTGGGTAACATGTCAGAACGGGTTCGGGTCAGGATGAGTGTGGGTCAGAACGGATTTTAAGCAAAATCAGTTCGGGTCTAAATGGATTGTTCTTGAAAACATCAATTTAATTTAACTTTAGATGTGTTATAAGTAAACAAATGGTCCATTTGGATAATTTTTAGTGATTTCCTCATCAAATATATTATTAATCATTCTTAAATGTTTGAATCCATTGCATTTGCATACTTTTTTGGTTACCCGTCTTGACCCGCATTGGGTTTAAGTGCTACTCATCTCAATCTATTCAATATTATGATATTAATCATTTCAACCCATTATACTACAATTGTTTTAGCCCTCAAACTTTACTTAAATAGAGTTTCACTGCCATGATATTTTAAGGAGTAATGACTATCAGTGTTGAAAATAGCCTTCATTAAAAACAATGTTTGGGGTTTGTCACAGATGTATACAAGTTTTAAAGTACTTCCTATTCCTAAGGGCTATGCATTTATATTAGAGGTAGCTCTTTTGTTTTTTTTGGGATTAGAGGGTTTTGAGTTGATGAGTTAACGTTTTGAATTCAAACATGTATTACATACCTAAAGAGAAAAATATTGTAGGTTCACAAGTGCTAGTTGATGTGTTGCAAAACACATCTGTTTTTCCATTTGTTTCTATCGAGTTTCTGTACAGTTTATTAGTTTTTAGAGTCGATTTATGCTGGTTCTTCACAATTTGGTAATTTCATGCTTGCAGGTAACAGACATATCATTTTGGAGCAAAAGATCAAGAAAACGAGCTCCCGGTTGGATGAAGACGGATCTGAGAATAGAGAAAGAAAAATCTGGATTTTGAAACCCTTCGCGTATCGCGAAGCCCATCTGAAACCCTGTCGCGGTACGCGACAGGGGAAAATGTCCAAATTGCCCTTCATTAATCATTGCGGTTTGACCCGACTAATTTGTCGGGTAGCGAGACCCGTCGCGTAGCGCGAAGGGATTTGGTGTAGCCGTCGCGGTACGCGACGCGGGGTAAAATTCAGAAAATCGAGTTTGATCAATTAAAAATGGCCGGGAAGGTATTTTTAGGGCATCTTCGAATAGGAGAGACGGCAGGGGCGACGAAGGAGGCGATTTTGAGATTTGGGAAGCTTAGGATTGAGGATTGAAGGCTTCGGATTGAAGATATCCGGTGTTCATCATTCGGCTTATTCGGTTTCTTTGTTTTTATTCGAATCCTATGATACTCATTTACTTTAAACAGATTATGGATTGTTTTCATATGATGTTTAGTGGCTAAATTCTTAGAACTATCTAGGTTAGATGATTATACATGATTGACTTGGTTTATTTTGGTGTTGGAACATTATGATGTGATGGATTTATGATTTAAAGATTTGGTTTTGAATATTGGATGTGTATGTATGTCTTTGGTTGTTATATGATTAATATTATATTCCTCATGTGTCTTGGCGATTGTCTGTCGCGAAATAGGTGCATGCTAGAATCAATTACTGTGTGTTTTTGATTAGTGGATGATTTGCTTCGGCCGAGTAATTTATAGGAATGTTTTATCAAGATTTAAACAAATAAGATGTGCAACTTGCTTCAATAGCCGTGAGGTGAGAAGTTGTCGATGAGTCTTGGATGTCGGATGACTAGTTTAGAGACTTTGTGAGAAGATCTTTCTAGTATGTCTGTCATTTCTTGTTTATCGAGTCCAATAGAAAAACCAAGTTATCCCTAGCATTTAAGTGAACCGTGACTTTCGCGCTGTGAGGTAGATTGATTAACAGTTATTTCTTAGATGTTTTGAGATTATCGTACTGTGAGGTAGATAATCTAACGGATATTTCATAAGCAGTTGGATGACCTGTGAAGGAAATCCATTCAACCGGTGGTTAAACAGCTTTTAGGATATTTAGTTGACTACCCTTGAGAAGGGTCGAGGGTACTCTAAGTTTCCAATAGGTTTAGTATTTTTAGATCCCGGTATCACATCAGTTCCATTACCGAGAGAACCTTGTCAAGCATGTATATGATTCAAGCCTAGGTAGTGCTTCTTTCCTTCTCTGATTTAGTCTTTGTTTGCTCATTTATTTTTATTACTAAGTGCTTTTAAGTATTTTAGTTGTTAGTAAAACCCCTTTTATCCTCATTAATATTTTGTTTAAGTAAATTTTGTATAGATAAGTCTTTGAGTCTAGTTAGTATAGTCTGTAGAAGTCTGTGGGTTCGATATCCGGACTTACTTTTGTCTTGCTACATACGATATGTACACTTGCCTGTCGGTAGCTTAGGTTTTAGAGAGTCTAGATTTATTACTTTGTGTCTATTTTAGAGTCGGTTTTTAGTTAGTTTATTAGCTAAGCTCCGTCGACATCACTAGTCATAGTTGCGGATAGACAATTCAGTGGAGGACCAAAAATTTTTTCATGAGGGGTGAAATTTTTTTAGGTTCGTTGGTATTCAAGTTGGGTTGGGGCGGATCGGTATATGTTAAAAAACAACAATCAAACTAAATTTCATATATAAAGACATAATGAAAATACAATATATATATATATATATATCTAAAGTTGTTCACTACATGATTTTATTTTTTTATATATAAATTCAAAACAACGTATAAGAGACGTTTCTAAGTAACATTTTCTGTATAAAACAAATACAATTATTGCTTAAATTCTCAAAAGCAATTCAATTACACAAATTTAACTTCAAGTATTATGTTAATAGGTTATTTAAACTAATAATATAAGTTTTTATAATGGGCTAGTCAAGGACAACCCTAAGAATTGGGGTGACCAGGATGAGTCAAAAAAGGCCAGAATTCGAATATCAAAGTAGGAGTGTTTAAAAAAGCAGAAAATTGTTAATACAAAAAACTGAACCGTATTTGTAACCAAAAAAGACGAACCGAATTATGATTTCGGTTTTTGGTTTTGTTTATAACTGTATCCGAATTCTGAAGTCGATTCTTAACTGTATTTGAATTTTGGTTTCGGTATGGTTATCGGTTCCAAATTTTTTTTTAATTTCAGTTTGTTTGGTTAACCGATTAAAGTGAATTAAGGTTTAAATTTGTTTTCTTTATAATATATAAGGTTGAATTGGTTTATTTGGATTGGTTTATTTGTTTTTAATTGGTATATTCAATTGAATTCGGTTTTTAACTGGTTTAGTGGTGGTTTGACTTATTATAATTAATACTAAACTTGATTTTACATAAGGTTTAAATTATTAGTTGGGCATTTTTCAACTTAGTTTATTAATTAATATTAGAAATCAAAAGTGTAATAGGAGCGGTTGCAAAATTATACGGGGGGCGATCAGGATTTTAACATATATATACTACTAATATTTTTTTCAAGATGATGGCTGCCCCCCTTAGGCTGCATGTGAGTACGCCCCTGATAGACATGCACAAACCAGTTTCGGTTTAAACGACCGAATTGGGTTTTCCAGTTTTTTCAATAATTGATTCAGTTAAAACCCAGTTTTTAAAACTTAATTATCGTAGCATATGTAACCGAACAATTCAATAACTGGTGGAACCAATTCAAAAGCCAGGTTTTTCACACACCCATACACATATATAATTTTGTTAAATAAATTTAAAAAACAATGAAAAAAATTAAATTAAAAAAAATCTTTTATTTAATTACACAAAATTATATAACACAAAACAAAATTAAATAACATAAATAAATAAATCTTTTATTTAATTACACAAAATTATAAATTAAATACAAAACTAAATGAAAATCTAAATTTTAATTAAATAAAATTGTAAATACAAAACAAAAATATAAAGCTAGTATTTTATACATTCGTTTACGTGAAAAATGTCCAAAAAAATGGGTTTAACATCATATGACCGCTTAGAACGGCAAGAATTTGATTTTTGTCAACCATAACAGCTAGATTTTAGTTCCAGCGATCGGGCAACGGATAGTTTTTTTAAAAAACTGTTTAACCGTATTAAACCAGTCTCAAAAATCGGTTTTGCTTTAACCAGTTTCCTGCCAAAACTTACAAATTGGTTTCTCGATTATACTCAAAACCGGTTCAAAAACTGTTTTGAAACCGGATAAGATATAGTAACCGGTTATTTTGTGCACCTATTGTTGTGGACACTTGCTACTCAACCAGATATGCCTTACGTACATGTGAAGGCTAGCTTTAATGTAAATAGGTTTGTTCGCAGTACACTATCAAGACTGTGTATTATATATCATTTACAAAAGTATAAATTACATAGCAAAATCAAATCACTCATCACGAACTCTATACAAATTTTTCATAAAATCATAAAAAATTCTTACAAATATGTTATAATTAAAAATAATATAAAAAATTACTCACAAAACACATCTCACCGACAAACAATCGTTTGAATTAAAAGGAAAAAAAACTTAAATCCTTAATCAAATCTCTTAAATTTAATATAGATATAACATATTAATGTTTACTACTTTTCAAAGCTTAAAAATTTCTGATGATCCAAATCTAAATTTTCCAAACATCAATACATGAATCGACACATAAATAATATATTGCATAATATATAATATATAATAATACAATACATATATATATATATATATATATGATCTTGAATATATATATATATATATAATATAATAAGAAATGAAGCCCACTAACTATATAATAATTATATATCTAATATTCACTTTTTGATGGGGTTTAATTATACATATAGTAATACCAACATTGAATTTTGTTGCTAAAGGTGGTCCTAATAATATAATTATCATTGATTTTATAGCTCCCTTTTTTTATTATAATATTTTGTAAGTGAATGAAAAGGAAAACTTCTGTCTTTGGATGTTAATCTAAGGAATTAGTGCAGGGCCTAAAAGTTAAAAAATGGGATAAGGGTTTTCCATTTCTCTTAAGGTAGCCCCTCCTTTTTTTTCCTTCATTTCCATGTTAAAAAAATATAAGTCACACTCTACCGTTGTAAGAAATACGAGAATGCGACTAATCGTACATCATGATTCGTGACACATAAACAATTTACAATAATTCATTAATTTACCACTACATATGATCAACAAATTGCTAAATATGCAAGTTATAATATCAATAATGTTTAAACAATCTCATTACAACCAAAATATAACAAAATATCAATAAACAACAAAACATAAGGACAAAATTTCAAGCCAATCAAATAACCAAAAATCAATTGTCTAAACATAACAAAAATGATAATCTTCAATTAAGTTTGTCTTGATGTGTAACACATCTTTGTAAACTTTAATTTTTATTACTTAAAAATCCCACTTAAAAATCAACTAAAAAGTTGATAGGTACAAAGGTTTTTAACTAAATAAATATATAAGTACAAGACGCCTTGATATATGTCCAGTATAACATGTGTAATATAAATGATGGAACATAGCATGTGCTTACAATCAATATGACTAGCTAGCCCAAAATATATATATTATACACTTGTTAATTGTCTATCAATGAAACCAAATTTACCGAATTTTTTAGAAGTATATTCACCTAATTGCCTACAACGAGAGCGTTGATTGGTTCTATCAAACCGTAGGTGAGGTTGTTAGACCCATATATATCTATCAAATACAACTCATGCCTATCAAGACATGAATTTGTATTCCAAAATCAATAAATCTAATTCCAAAATGATATACATATAATTATTATGCATCCATACATACAATTATACAAATTAACTGCTATATGTATAATACATACAATGATGCATGTTAAGATACATATAATATAAACATGCATATCAATTTTTGGTATAAGTTGGATTCAAGTTTCAAGAATCAAAAAAGAAAACTAAGTTTTGCCTCAAACTTTCAAAGTTCAATCGATTATGGTTGAGTTCGATTAGGGTTGCTAGTTTGCTGCCACCCGGCCGCTCGCCTACCACTACCCACAATCCCTATGTAATAATAGTTTGATAACTCATGTGACATGAAAAGATAGAGATAAGATAAAGATGATGAATCTTGTAACATGAACTGTCGTGATTATATATAGTAGACAAAAAAAAGAAAAATAAAATGTTAAGAAAAAAGAAATGACATAACGCAATGATAAAACTCTTAAAGAAAAATATAAAATAATAATAATAATAATAATAATAATAATAATAATAATAATAGTAATAGTAATAATAGTAATTAACATGATAGAGTTTGCTAATATTTAGTGTAAATTGCTTTTTACTTTTAATAAGGTAATAAGATAATTCATTGTTTAACAAAGATTTATGGCTAACACTTAGATTTTTTACTAGTTCAGTGTAGAGGTGCTCAAAACGGTTTTTTTTCTCAAACCGGTTCGGTTTTCAAACCGGACCGATTTGGTCAACGCGTGGTCAGAACCGGTTTGGGTGAAACCGGTTCGGTTTGGAAACCGGTTCGGTTTGGAAACCGGTTTGGGAGCTTGAGGATGTCAAACCTATAAAACCGGTTTGGACCGGTTTGGAGGGGTTGAAACCGGTTTGGAAGATGAGGATGTCAAACCTATTCCAAACTTACGGTTCGGACCGGTTTGGGTGAAACCGGTTTGAGATCCAGTTTGGACCGGTTTGAGATCCCAAACCGGTTTTTTTGTTCACCTCTAGTTCAGTGTGTTGAGTGAGACATTGTGTCAATAAACATCATCCAAGCTTAATGATTTTTTTTGGGATTATCTTTTTACGTGTAACATTTTAGAACTTCCATCTATATATTACGTTTGTTACTAATTAAAAATAAATCCCCCCAGATGAGGCTGCAGAATTCTGTGATCTTCTCCAACTCCTTCTGCATGTTTGCATAACTAGGAGTGAAGACACTTGGTGCTAGAAAAAAATCTCTAATCATTTATTTTCTGTAAAATCTATCAGTTTTTTATGCAATCAACAATCCCCTAGCCCGCTGGGATATAAATTTTCATGGAACAAATATGTGCCAAAAAAAGTGAACATTCTGTCTTGGAGAGCAGATTTAAATAGGCTTCCAACTCTATTAGCTTTAAAAAGAAGGAACATCAACATTGGCCTTCTAACATGCAGATTGTGTGGTGAAGCTGAGGAGTCTACTGATCACATTTTTACGGCGTGTCAATTGGCAATTTATATTTGGGGTAAGATTGAAATGTGGTGTAAGCTTAAGCCAATTTTTGCTTTCTCTTTTCGAGATCTCCTGGAATATCCTGAATCCTTACCTGGGGGGAAGCACTACAAAGAGATGGTTCTTTCGGTCTTTCAAACAACGGTTTGGTGTATTTGGAAGGCCCGAAATGATGCTATGTTTCGGCAACAGAAAATCTATAAGGAGAAGATAGTCGAAGACGTTAAAACTTTGAGCTACTTTTGGGTGAAACATCGCCAAAGGAGATGCAGTTTAGATTGGGCTTCATGGTTGTCTTTTGATATTGGTTGAGGTTCTTCTTTTTTATTATTTTTGGTGTCCTCTTTGTGTCTCTTGTCATGTCTTTGGGTTTATTTTGGTGTAAATGCTTTTTTCTTTTGGTGTTTTTTATTATGGGGTTTTAAACTCTTGCTAGCCCCGGGTGAAATAAAATTTTAACTGTTCAAAATAAAACTAATTAAAAATAAAAAAGGTCATTTTCAAAAATTAACGATGTTGTACCAACCCATCACAAAATTAGCCTGATGCAACCTATATTTTAGAAAAATATTACATTAGCCGAAATTGCATTAGATTAATGCAATTTTTTTTGCATAATAAAACTTTTTTTTTTAACACAACTTTTCGCGTTCATGTTAAAGGATTATTTCCAAGAACACGAAAGGAATATTCCCTAAGAAACCCTCCGATCCTCCTCTTAGTAGACCATTGTGCAGGTTCTGAAAGGTCTGTTTTGATAATAAAGTTTTGGGTCATGAAACGTATAATGGTCAAAGGTAAGTTGATTGAGTGGTTGTCATTAACTAACAAACAAACGTATTCAGTATATTCCTATCATTTAGTAGGATCTTGGGGTAGAATGGATCCAAACTTTACCTCTATCTCAATTGAGATAAGGAGTCTGCTCTGAAGAAGTACCCGGCTCAAGGTTATCATTTGAAGTTAATCATACCAACACAAAATATGTAAAATAACGTTAAAATTAATGCAATTGCTATTGTCCTTTGAGTGTCCAAAAATAATCTTATATATGTCCATCGCAAATGTCACGGGTGGTTGCCATAATTAATATTCTGAAATTCGAGGATGCATGGTTGTCATATATAGGCGGATATTCTGTGTAATCTAAATATTATTGAAAATTGAAACGGTTGGATTGGATTCGGATCATTTGGCTGGAGCCAAATATTGGCCGGTTTTGTTGATTTTCAAGTAGAGCTACACATTTTCCTTGGACCCTTGCGTGTTTTGAATTTTGATTGTAGAGATTAAAAGAACATTGTAATCTTTTGTGTAAAAAAATTGAAAGAAATTAAGTTGTTCATTTATGGTGTTAAAATAGTTAAGTTAACTTTATTTTTAAATGGTAATTTTTTTTTTGGAACGACTAACTAATCAACAGCTGGGTACTCTGTACGCAGCCACTAGTCCATACGGACGGAGTCTCTAGCCCACCAGCCACCAATTCTCAGGGAAAACCCGACCCAAGCATCCGCTCAAAGGCATGACAATTTTTTTAATTTTTAATCTTACTATACTAATAAAAAAATAAAGTTTGCTGCTTGTCATAATATTAGAACACTAATGACACATGTAAATTTTTCCTATCAAATTCATTTAATTCTCTTTTATTAAATAATTAAATTCTCTTTCTAATTAAATAATTATAATACTAATAACTAATAATATTATTTATCTTTTTATTAGAAAAACATATGAAAAGAGTTTATAAGATATGAAATTTTTTAATATTAATGTTTTTTGAAATAAGAAATATTTTATTTTCAAAAAATCAAAGTTATATAAGAAACAAGTTTTCTATAATTTTTTTTATAAAAATAAAATAAAATATAAACCAGAGTTTTAAACAAAAATTTTTTATAAGCCAATGTCGTTTTTTAATCTATTTAAAAAGTAAAGTAAAAAAAGATAGAAAAAGTTGCATTTTATGTCCTTATGTTTAACGATATTTTTTAATTGATTCATTTAAATTTTAATAATTACATAAATTATATTTTACGTTATTGCTTTATAAAAGTTAGTTTTTAACATAACACAGAATGATGTTTTATTATCAGTTAGTTTAAAGATAATAACGGTTACAAATCAAAAAAATTATATATCATTTTTATAGTTATTAAAGTTTTTAATTATTATTTTATTACTCAAAGTATTTATTAATATGTAAATTAATCATTTCATCTTAAAATATCCTTTTACAATTTTTATATTTTTGTTAATTAATGTTTAATATTTTATATTAAACTCGTGTAATACACGGGTAATAGTCTAATTGGTAATGAAGAAGCATTCGCAAACACGTAAGAGACTTGACCATTTTTTATTTGATCTATTGCAACCTTTTTGTTACATAATACAATTTTTTTCCATAATGCAACTTTTTTTTTATTGCACTCTAGTTATGCATGTCACTAGTTCTATCCTACTTATGGACCTTACACGTTTGCTTCGTGCTTTATCATTTGTTTTATATCTTTCCCTTGATTCCAGATTTTTTGACATTAATGGCTAATAGAAAGACAGATACTTGTTATTATTAGGGTTAATAAAATAATGTGAGTCAAGATGAGAACTATGTGAATATAATATATACAAATAAGTAAAAATGATTATTAATATATCTCAGGAAGAAATCATTAAAATCTTATTAAAATAAAATATTTGTTTCGTTAGAACTTATTTTAACTTCAACTAAATTGATTTTTTTTTTAAAAAAAAAGCGACTCACTTGGACAAGAAAATGATTTTGCTCAAAACTATTCCTAACCCGTATCCGTTCTGACTTGTTACCTTATAATAAAGAAAGTGAGCCATCACCTAACCCTTTTAGATCATCAACCTCCACTTATATGCTTATCATATTAATTCGTGTTAACATACTAGCTGTAAATGATATTTTAATGAAAATAATACAGTTAAAAAGTTTTTTAATCTCATTCTGACCCTTTTTGAACCTTTGTATATTATAAGCTATATCATATCATACGCACACGTATACATTAAATTATGTTATCAGTAACATATACAATCAATGCCTATGGCGCTTATGTTGTCTTCGACATATAACCTATTCGTTTACTAGTTTAGCTCCCGTGTATTACACGGATTAAATAAAAAAATATAACGAATAATTATCAATGAAAATTTAAAAAAATATAAGATGATTTTTAATATAAAATAGATTACAATTTCGTAATATTTAATATTTTAAGTATTATAATAATATTATTATTTCTTTAAACAACTTTTTTTAAAGTTTGTTTTCCTTAAACATTGTGTTCAAATAATTGTTTTTAAAAATTTTATAATTTATGATAATTTTTTTTTAAAAAAGTGTGTTTTTAATATTAATATATTTTCATGTATTAAAAAACTTTTCTTATAAAAATTCATAAAGATGATATTTAATATTTAATATTTAATATTATTATTTAATGTTAAATGTATTTAATAGGAGAGAGAAGCGGAAAATAAATTTTGAGATGCTTTAAAATTATGTCATGCGGCACAAAAAAACTTTATTTATTAGTATATTTAGATGTAGATATGTAGATGTAGATGTAGATTTAATAGGAAAGAGAAGCGGGAAATAAATTTTGAGATGCTCTAGAATTATGTCATGTGGCACAAAAAAGCTTTATTTATTAGTATATGTAGATGTAGATGTAGATGAGATCAATAATCAACCCCCCTATTATAATTGTTCTTCACACTGAAATAAATAAATAAATAATAATAATAATAATATAAACTTTAAAAAAACATATCAAACGGTTCTTATAATTTTCGCTTTACGTAGACTTCTGTAAGAAAATGCATCATTTCGGATCTAAGCAATCTCACCCAAACTTGAATAAAAATTTAGGCATGGGCCTGGACCCTCATGTTATTAGGCACTCCAATTTCAATCATAAGATCAGGTGTAATGGGTGCCGCCAGCGGGCTGCCACCCTTCAGCAGCAGCCCCCTTCCCTCCCCCGGACAGCCTCTCTTCTTTGCACCCAGCGGCCCCCGCTCCCCTATCCTCCCCCTTAAACACCCTGTTTCTTCTCTTTTTACAGTGGTTCAGTAAGGTGACCAATGTGTGGTTTTAAAGGTAAGTAAATTGGTGACGTAGAAAAAAATTTCAGTGAAAAAGGATTTCAGTGAGGTGGCGATTTCACATAGTCTAATATTCATTTAATTGAGTTTCATTAAGGGGGGTTTATTTATTTGTTGCTGTTATTATTAATTCTTTGGATATGTTTTATGAGCATACGCTTCAAAGTTAATTATTTTATTATTTGTTAATTGTCTAGTAATATTTATCTAAGTTAGTAACTAGTTTTAAAGTAGATTTTAAATAGGTTTTTTTTGAACGGTGAATGTCTCAATCATGTGAACCCACTGTTTCCAGGCCATGTAATCAAGGTCTAGTTACATGGACCTTCCATGAACCACCACAGGAGGAAACCCCACTGGGAAAATATCTGACCCCCCACAGACCCCTTTTTTGTTGCGGGAGGGATTTGAACCCAAGACCTTCCATTTTGAAAGAATCTTGAGGTACCATTGAGACAATGCAACTTTGATAGATTTTAAATAGTTAACACAACTTATTCGTTATTTCTTTTTAATGTCTCGATTAGTTTGGTCACATTATACTTAACTTGACACTCGATTAGTTTTTAACCATTTAAAATTCAGAATTGATTTGGGACCACGTTAATTTAAATGGCTATTGGTTTAAGGATTTTCTATCCCACACATTTGCGAAAAAATAATATTTCTCGTATTTGAACTCGTGACCTTTAACACGTTATTTTAATTCTTGTCTCTATGTAACTTAAATAACTTTAAATCATAAAAATATCTAAGGAAAATATAAAACGTGCTCTCACATGTCCCAATCCAATTTTAATTTCATCTGACCCCAATTCGTTTATAATCTGTCATCTTCCTCAATCCTCATCACACCACAAATAAAAAAAAAAAAATCAACACTCTGTTCATCGCTTCAAATCTGCATTCTTACAGATTAACGATTTGTTCATAATTCACCCTAAAATCAAGATCTTCTTCTGTCTGTTTGAACCAACAGATTTCAATGGCTGCTGCTTCTTGCAATTACTCCCCTGTAACTCGCCCACAATTAACAGTATCATCTTCCTCATTCATGACCCAAGAAAATCTTAAAACTTCTTGTGATTTCTCTTTTCGGGTACTGAAAATTCGATCCCGTGTTCCGGTTCTCTCTACGCGCCAAGAATCTGCAGGTATTGCTTCAGTTTGATCGATTTCGCAAATGATTACTATGAATTTGTTAGTTGTTAATGGATCATTGTTTTATGGGTCACTGTTAATCGTAATTGATTGCAGCATCAATTTCTCAAATGAATGGTCGAATTGAGTTTGAATTAATCAGGGGTGTGGAATTGAAAATTGGTTAGACTTACAAGCTGCAATTTTCACCAAAATCAAAGAAATGAGTTGGTTTGTCTAAACAATTTTTTTATAATGTGTAAAATTATAACATAGAATGGATTAAGATGGGTAATACTTTGACACAACATGAGTTAATATGTGTAACCTAAAACGTATGTGAATGCAATGAATATAAACGTTTAAGAATGATTAATTACATATTTGAAAAGAAAATCATTAAAAATTATATTAATGAACTATTTCACCTATTTGTTTAGTCTAACTCATTTTGACTTGAACCAAATTAATGTTTTTTAAAACAATCTATTTATACCCAAATTGATATTGCTTAAAACCCATCATGACCCGCACATATCCTAACCTTAACCTGTTCTGGCATGTTACCCCACCCGTCATAGTGCCAGACTTAATTGGACTTATCGGGTTTGTTTGATCAGATAAAATTAAATTCTAAGAAATCATCTGTATGTTTTGAAAGTGAATTCTTTCGAACCAGAGTTAATTAATTTAATTTAATGGAGTTCGAGATATGTAGGGCTAGAAAACTGCCAAGAGGCAGTTTAATGTTTTAATTTTTCTACAATTGACACTAAATTAATAAACACAAATTTTACGTCAAAATTCATAAAATTAACTTTTATATTGATTCTTTGATATAACAATTTAAGTAAAAAAAATTTTCCAAAATGACCTGACAACTCAATTTTAGGGCTCTCATTGAATTTCGCTCTCTGGTAATGTTGTCCCCTTTAACCCCATTGAATCATATAACCTCAAGCAAATGTGCATCATACGTCTAACTTGTTTAATGAATTTTATGATTCATATTGATCAATAAAGTCAATCCAATTGCACTAAATATCTAACTTGTTTACCTAAAGTGATTCAAATCTTCATATACATCTTTGTGATTTGTGAATGCAGTTTCCGAATTAACATCACAGTCATGGAACCCATCTGTTTTGAAAAGTGAAACTCCAGTGCTGGTCGAGTTTTACACCAATTGGTGTGAACCATGTCAGATGGTGCACCAACTGGTCAATGAGATCGCTGCTGATTATGCCGGGAAGCTCGAGTGTGTTTCAGTCAATGTTGAACATGAGCCCCAAATGGCTGAGGAATATGATATCAAGGCTGTGCCCATTGTTCTGATGTTCAAAAATGGTGAGAAACTTGAGTCGGTGGTTGGCACCATGCCTAAAGATTTCTTTGTGGCTGCCATTGAACGAGTTTTGGCTAGTTAATCTACTGTATTTGAGTGCACACCTGTTTGATATGTGGTCAGGATGGTGCATCTGGTCCAGCCCCTTAGATGGTTCAAGTTTGGAAATGATTGTAAAGTGTAGCTGTTGAATTCCAATAAACATCATATTTTGTATAAATCAGTGGAGTGAATAAGTGATGATTTAGTTATGGCTATGAAACTAGTCTTTAACTCGATAAGAAGTTAAATGTGAGCTTTTTTTTTATAACCGTGGGAACCCACTTACGTGGTAACCACCCGGGTCTCCCCCAATACCCGACTAACCGAGAGGAACACGTAAAACGCGGTCACAAACAACCGGGTCGGTGCCCCTCCAAGGAAAATTGCTCTAATAGGGGATTTGGTTTTTAGAATAAACTAATTTAGGTATAAACAAGCCAAGAGTTAATAACACGATTATAAACGAGTCAAAGCAAGTTCAACAAGTTGATGAAAGAAGTTTGGTTTGTGTTGGTGCTACACGACATTTTTTGTGGGTATTGCTACGCTCCCAAAACTTAGGGAGGCCTTGGTATAGTTAGCATCAGAGCTCTCAATCTTACTCTAATTATCAAATGGCTCTAGAGATTTAAATCTGAACCATCACCGCTATGCGTAGCGGTCATCATAGAGATGATCAAATGGTGCATTTCCTTTTCATGGTTATACAACAACCTTACCCAGTATATTCTCACTTTTCAGTAGGGTCTGAAGGGAAAAGATAGATACATTACCCCTATCCCATTTATTGTAGCTTTTAGTTTCACATTTAGTTATGTTACCCGACCCGAACAAAAAAATTAGGCGTTAACCGTCAAGTTAATTTACATATGTGAGTCGAAAACCCAACCCAATGGAAAAATGACCAGGTGCAACAATTCTAGTAAGCTAATAAAAGTACAGTTAAGATGGTTAGTTCTTTTTAAACATAATCACTCATCTTTTGCATGTTTGAACACAGGCTGCAAAAGTACAATGACCGACAAACCAACCAATCATATTCAGGAAATTATATTTGTAGCATGTCTATTTGTTAGATCTAAAAATGATAAGACGTAGACAAACTTAAACTCTTGTTTGAGAGAAGATAAATTGCTTTCTGTGCAAAAGGACACTAAATGTTTCATAATTTGTATATCTCGTCATAGAAATTACAATTCATCCTTAAGATCAACTAAAAAACAAAGTGACGAAACTTCCGGTTGTGTCAACAAGAGTTAATACATTTAAACCGTTTTTGTGAGAAATGGTCGGTTTTAAATCGGGTTGAAGTGAAACTGGTTTATGTTTTGGGTTGGTTGTCAGTTTTGACTCTTGCATTTTTTTAGCCATACGTGTCGTATAGTGTCTCAGAAATTCTTCAAGTCTACAAGATAGAAAATAAATGAAAGCTATAGGATAGGATAGGATACATTTTGTCATGTAATTTAAGGCAACCGTCAAAGAAACAAAATTACAGGTTTTGGATGCTATACGTTTCGTATATATAAGACATACAGTTCTGATTGGTGTTAAAATAAAAAAGTTAGAGTGTGTAAATAACCACCCTTTATTAGATAAACAAACTTTTGAATGAACATGCCTAAACCTAATTATTAAATTTATTTATTTTTAATCATTTACGTGTTAAATTAAGATATTTTTAAATTAGTCGTTTAGCTTAGGTTTCAATTATCAAAAGGTTTTTAGCCTAGTAATAATTCACTGACTTCTCTTATAAGAGTTTGTAAGTTCAAATCTCTATCTGAGCAATTGTTTCTAGATAAACAAAAGGTTTTCTAGTATATCTATATATGTTTCCTTCTTGATGGTTAGATCAGGTTGTCTATTTATCGAGAAACCGTTAAAAGAAAGTTTTCATTTCAAATTATGACTTTTTTTAAAAAAAATGGGATGACTTTTTTTTAAAAAAAATGGGTCTACTTGCAACGGTTAGTGTGTGAACAACTAGTTTGTTCTGCATGCAAAAATCTAGATGTAAACGGGGGACATATCACAAATTTTAACAATGCATATGAGAGTATATACCTTAACAATCTCATACTTAAAATAAAATTTTAAAGTTGTTATTTACTTACAGGTTACTAATACAAGTACATGCCAGATAATCTAATAACTTATAATACATGCATTAATTACACAAAATTGTTCACAATAGCTAACCTCAAAGGAAAATTATCAGTGTTAACATAACCAGACTTGATCGGTCCGGTTAGTCAAGTTGAACTGCTATATAAGTGAACCAGACACTGGCTGGTTAGACCGGTGAACCGAACTGGTTGAACCACATTTCATATTTTATATTAAATTATATATATACATTTTTATAATATAATTTGGTTTTTAAATGCGTTCCAACCGATCCAACCAACAAACCAATAAAATGATCGGTTTGATGTCCGGTCAGGCTTTTAAAACATTTACTAAACCTTTTATGCAGCAAAGCCAAGCAGCTTCTTCTTGTTACCTCTAAACAGAAGCCTTCTAAGCAACTCAATATGTTTGCATCTCTTCTTAATTGGTACAATAGGTAAAGCACGAGGTACAACCATGTATCGTTGTTCTGTTTCTGTAACGTTTATGAGTTCTTTGATCATTGGACGGTTTAGAAGCACTTCCCAATCAACACCATCATCTGCTGTGATAAGATCATGCAAAGAAGAATTATTGGTTGACTTTTTATCAGTCAACTCTGCTGTAATCTTCATTCCCTGCAAATTTATGCATCGCATAGTTGTATATTTGTAAGGAATGGAGTCAAGGTACAAGTATTCAAGCATCAGTTATATTCACTAGCTTACATTCTCAAGCAGCTTTTCTTCTTGATCAAGATTTTCTGTTACCATATCTTTACTGGAAAGACTGCACAACATTGTGTGTTGTATTAATTCACAATCCATGAACAATAAATCTAATATTTTTCGATTTTTTAAAACTATATAAGGGTCATTTATTTGAAATCTTGAAAATAAGAGTAATTACCGATATGGTCCTTGTGGTTTGCTAGTATTTCACTCTTGGTCCCTAGGTTTCATAAATTACCCATATGGTCCCCTAACTTTTGACATTAGTAACACATATAGTCCTTAGGTCACCAGTGAAATATTAATAAACCACAGGGACCATCTCGATAATTTACTCTGAAAATAATTACGTGGTCCTCATTAAACCATTTTAAAATTGATTTGTTTATTCAAACCCTAATTTTTTATTCAACTATAGTATAGATCATATATTTATTTTTAAGATTTCAAACGAATGGCCTAATAGGATTCACGGGTTTTGTCTTTAACATTGGATTTCACATGATACAATCACTATATATATATATATATATATATATTATACATATACGAATTTTTACATTATGCGCTTCATTATCACAAACAAAGAACTGACTTCAGCATCGAAGTACCCTACCCCGTACCTCCAGAGGCCATCTAACATAGAACTTCTTTGTTGTTATCACCCAGATCTAAGCTCAAGATAGACACAGTTCAACTCAATATCAAGCTCGACCCGGATTTGAATGGAGCAACAATTATATTTATAACATTTGACATATGGTTAAAATTAAGGTTACCTGGTTAGTTGCAGTTGTAGCTCGAGACATGTTGCTTCGAGTCGTTTACAACGATGACTTTTATCCTCTAACTCCATTTCAAGAAACGATATTTCTTGAATAGCTTCTTTCAGTTGAACTTTGGAAGCAGAAAGTTGATGCTCAAGACCAAAATTAGTTAAATTCAGATTCTCAAAGTGGTCAGTCATTAGGTTCATAATGTTATTGCCATTGTTTTGTTCATCACACCTCATTTCAGCAAGTTCTGCTTTCAAACTATGAATTTCATCATCTCTCTTGCAAACACTTTCTTTGAGAATCTTGTTTTCTTGTTCCACTTCACTTAACTGCTTGATCATGAAACTTATTCGTGTATCCACAGATTTAAAACGACTCTTTGGGTTTGCTTTTGGATGCCCTGGGGCCCGCTTTCTGACTAATAACCGCAGCTTTTGACGCTCAGTTTCTAACTGTTGCCTGTTTGCCATGTCTGCATATCGGCCTCTGACTTTGTGTTTGAAAAGATTGTTTCCTCTTTCAGCTGGATCAAGTCTTGACATGAGTGCGTTGAACTTTGTAGTCGTGTTAGAAATTTGATCATGTACATCTTTGATTGTTTCGTCTTTCTTATGAAGGGCTTTAGTAAGCCGAGCATTCTCAACCGTTAGATTCGCAAGCTTCTTCTTTGCTTCTATGTATTTTGACTCCAATCGCACGTGTGCCATCTCGATCATTAACTTTTGATCTTGCTTCATTTTTGTAGAGCTCAATTCCCACCTGCAATTCTTCAATGCAGCATTTAAGTGAACCAATCTCTCAATTGCAGCCTCTTTCTGCTGTAATTCATTTTCTAGTTCTTGCTTCTGTATAGCCACCAATGCTTCAGCCCTTTCTCTTGCTAAATTAATGAAAAAAAATCCATAAATTCTCATTTAATAGAAACATTTATAATAAATAATACATTATCATCGTACTCAGTATATCTCCTCATTAGTACGCCTAAGGTAGGGTCTGAGGAGGGTAAGATGTAGACAACCTTACCTCTACACCGTAGGAATAGAGAGGCTACTTCCAATGAGACCCCCAGCTCATGATGGAAGTAAACGAGCCGAGCCGATCCCAAGCTTGTTAAGGCTCGAGCTCGAGCTCGGCTCATTAAGAGTTTTATTTACTAGGCTCGAGCTCGGCTCGTTTGGAAATTTTTAGGCTCGAGCTCTGCTTGGCTTGTTTAGATTTTAATTATTTAATTTATTTACTTTAATCACAAATTTAATTACACTTTTAATTATATTCTCTAAATTTAACATAAAATATTTGATTTAAATATATTTATCATAATTTTATACATAAAAATAACAAATTTTATAAATAAACACTTGATATAATAAATAAAAATTATATTAAACAAAAAGCTCGTTAAGGCTCGCGAGCCGGCTCGAGCTCAATATGTAAAGCTCGAGTTCGGGCTCGATAACTAAACGAGCCACATTTTTGGGCTTGGGCTCCTTAAGGCTCGGCTTGTTTGAACTTTTTATCAATCCAATCCCGAGTATTTCACGAGCTGCCTTGATTCGTTTACACCCCTAATGCTTGATTAACTGACCAACCCAACGCTTTTAACGTCATTTTCACAAAAATTAAGTAAAATAAGGTTAAAATTAGTGTAATTTTACTTTTGACACTCGATGGCCGACACATAAATACATTGTATATGTGCACCGTAAACAAGCCTTAATAATAAATAATAATGAAAATTAAATAAAAAGGTCACCTGAGTTGGCTTCTTGTGCTGTTTTTGCATGTTCAGCCATTAGTTTATCTTTTGCATTGCATTCACAGAGAAGACAAGCTACTTGTTCATGGAGGTTTCTTACAGTTTCTTCTAAAGCTATTTGTTTCCCATATGAAAGTTTCTACATGATATAAGAACCAAAAATTACAATTTTACCCTTCACCAAGACCAATCATCAAATGTTTGACTAATTACAACCAAAGAACAAGAAATTTTCAATCTACCTCCTCTTCATTTTGTTTTAGATAGATTTCAGCTTCACTGCTCACATCATTTGATTGCTCTGAAAATCTATTCCTTAGAACCCATGTTTTTTGGTTCATCTTTTATTCTGGCAAACACACAAATAACCAATGCTTTTATAACCGAACTGAAAGAACGAATTATTCACATTTCATTTGATGGTCAAAGGCGAATTGAAAGCTAAGTAGTGGTAATTCTAAAGATTCCCAAGGGTCCCATTGGCATGCATCTAGTAGGAATTGAATCTATGAATTCGCCAATTATGAGTTGGGTGCTTTAACCATTCAGCAATGGATGCTTAGCTTTGTCGGACCAAATTCAAGAACAGGATGACATCATAAATGCTTTAAAAAATTATAAAAACATTTAAACAAACATAATTAAACAAATATAATCATGGCTAAAAAATATAATGTTTGGTCATTTAGAGAGAATAAAACGAAAACTTGGTCCGACCAACTTCGACCGGAAACCAACTAGTTCAACTTAGGCAGTCCAAAGACATCAAATCGAACCGGTTTAATCGCGAAAACACAGCAATAAGTATAAACAAACAAAAACAAAATTGTTAGAAATCATTAACAAAAAACTCACGCACCTGCTAATGCAATGTAACAAAGAGGATCAGGCAAAAAGTGGTCTTCAACAGGGTTAAAAGATACTTTGAAGCTCAAAGACTCAAAGTTAAGACTCTTCATGAATTATGAACAGCACGCTATAAAAGATTGTCCAATAAAGTTTCTTGATGTGTTGATGTAACACAACACATCTCAAATATCCACCTGACAATCAAACAACGTTAACCCCTAACTTTATCCTCTTCTAAAAATAAAATAAAATTAAAAAAAAAAAAGATTTACAACCCAGTAAAATAAAAGAATACAAACAAACCTTGTGTAAATCAAACCTGTGAAAATTCATGAAACCCACTTCAGATTAGAAGAACCCAATGGTTTCCATGATCTCTATCATCTTCTAGCATAGATTACGAATCAATATCAGATAATCAGACTTAGAACTTGGTTGAGGACTTATATCGAACAGGTGGTGGACATGATGAAAAAAGTATATAAATGCAAATAAATACACGGATGTTGAGATTCAGCGGTGGTGAGGAGACATGAGTGATAGAATTTTGGGAGTAGGATGTCAGTTTTGATTATGGAGTGTGACAGAACCGACTGACGAGTATCAAATGACTTGGTGTCCTGTGCCGAACATGTGATTTAATGATAGAAAACAATCTAATCTGAACAAGTGGGGTTTTTTATTTATTTGTTTTGAAAAACCGGTTTAATAAATTGATGGAAATGTGATAATCATGTACTTAGAATAAATCACTAAATCAGCACAGAATTATTTTATATGTTACCCAAACAAACATATTTATAAATTTTAATTAATCAATTGTTTTGATAGTTATGAATATGTTCTCGAGTTTATCAAAGGATTGAACAGAAATGTAAAGAAATGATAGGAAGGGAAGGGAAAAAATAACTAATTTTGCTTAATTTTGCTTCTACTTTTCTCTCTTTCTTTTTCTAGATAAAACTCAGAAACACAAATATGTTTCTTTTATTATTCTATTTCTTTTATTTTCACTCTTCAAGTGAACTTGGGAACACATTCTTTCAATTAAATATGTTACATCTTGGGATAAAGACATGGTTGTATTAACAATACGAGGATCAGGCCTCTCTAACATCCACAGCTACAAAACTTCATTTCACAGTAAGATTATTGAACAAATTCATCTCTTAAAAAGAAAAAACAGAGAAATATCCCTACTTTGGAGTAGCTTTACTTGGAGACCACCGACCCGGTTGCATTCTATCGTGTTTTGCATGTTCCTCTCTGTTAGTCGGGTATTGAGGGACCCGGAGGTTTACCACGCAAGTAGGTTCTCATGGTTATAAAAATAAAAAAAAAATACAAGAATATAAAAGACCAAAATTTTCAAAAGCAAACACATGTACTCAGGGCCGGCAATTTCAGACACGAACACATTAACACGACAAGAAACGATACGAATTTAACATGTTTCGTGTTTACCCTTAACATGTTTCGTATCTAAAACAGGTCGACACATTAAGATATGTTTATTTTTCGTGTCTAAACAGATAAATCCTCGTGAAGACCTGTTAAGACTCGTTAAGACATGTTTGTAATTTGAATTTTAAAATAAATAATGTAATAAAATAGGTGGGTAATCGATTACCTTTTAAAAACTTCTAATTTTATAACCGTAGTTCTTTAATAGGTTCCTTAACATGTCTTTAACAATTTCTTTAATTTAACCAGTCATATATAGTGTTAACTGTTAACAGGCTTCTAAACGGGTCATTTAGTGTTTACGCGTTTTAAACAGGTCGTGTCTGTGCCTACCCATTTTGTATTTTGTGTCTTAAAGTGTTATATCTTAACGGGTCATGTTTGACCCGTTATGACAGTCATACGGATGTACCATCAACCAAAATAACAAGTCGAAATTTAGGTTTATCCTACATAAGGCCAAGACCGGCTATAAAAGGTGTAGTATCCAGAACAAAGATATCAGGAGTAGGATTATTCACGAGCACTTTTAAAAGGTTTTTTTATCATTGCCCTCAGTTTTTTCTTTTTCTTTTTTTTTGGTGGGTTTTATAAAAAGACACTCAAATTTCATGATGAGACCTCAGACAAAACCTGCCTGGTCAAGGAATAAATATGAAAAGATCATCAAATCATGTGACATATGGGATCAAAACAACCGTGCAAAAGCCCATCATGATCAACCTACACCTAGCTTTCCAAACCTAGACTACTATCAAACCACACTATATGAGTCCATGTGAGGCTTAATCAATGGACCATGGGGACTTGGCATGGTAACCTATCATTTCATTCCAAACTTTTAAAAAGGGGCCAAATACAACGCCTTAGTCTTGGGAGAAAGGAGTCCTATAAATGAAATGTGTATTAGGGAACAAGACTCTTTCTTTGCCTAACAAAACAATAAATGCACAAGATGTTAGAAAGATTATTTTCAAGTCATAATCGTCTTTGATAAAGATTTTAAGACATAGGATGAATAAAGGAAACAATGATATAAGGGACTTACGTAAAGACCATATGCACCCAAAACTGACACACGCCTAGAAAAACGTCTCGTCGATCAGAAGAATGAGAGTTACATTTCACTACCAACATAAAAGAATCATTACATAGAAGCAAGGGTGTCGATCAGCCAAAAGTCTAGATGAAGCCGCATTTAATGCATCCATCAGTTCTATATATAAATAAACATGTAACGCTCGTCTCCCGGGACACGTCACTATGTTGGATTTACTTATAAGCACATTGATAAAATATAGATAACTCAATCGCAGCATAAATAAAACATATTATACATAAGTAAACCCGATTACATATATGCGACAGAAACGGAAATCTGATGTTCTGCCTTTTATAGACGAAATATGGGTCCGGGCCGCATCGCCTGGCCCAGCGTTTGGCTCTGGGCTGTAAGCCCGGACGTAGTGGCTTGCATGTCTGCCACGTGTTGACACGTGGCGCGAAATCTGACTAGTTTCTTGTATTCACGATAACTTAAGCATACGAACTCCGTTTCACGCGCTGTTTTCGCCTACGTTAATGATTTTTCGAGATATTTTCAATTGTTATAATTTCAAAACCTGAGGATTTCAATACATATGACCTATTATTGAATGTTTTATTCGACTCAGCGTATCTTGAAATCGGAGCCTTGTTTCGCGATTTCGCTTACACTCATTTTCTCTATTTCAAGTTAGGATTCTAGATATGAAGTCGGTTTGACACTTAATTAAATCAATATAAGATGATGTATGTTTCTTTAAGATCTATTAACACTAGATTCCTTTTATTCTTCTTTCGCATATTATCACTAATTCAGCTAAAGACTTATGAATATTAATATTCCTTTAATATAATTGCTATATGTTTAAAGTACAAGAAAACCGGATGTTACAAAACCTCTCCAGGGACAAAGCTTATAAGGGGTCCGGGGGCGCCCCCGGTTTTTTCTCTTAGAATGGTCGATATAATAGTATTTTGTTGGAAAATCCTTCGGTTCTCTTCGTTTTCTTCCTAAAAATCATTCGGCCCCCTCCGTTTTCATCCTAAAAATCCTTCGGTCCCTCTAGAGGTGCACAAATCGGTTAACCGGTCCAAACCGGTTTTTAAATTACCCGAACCGGTTAACCGGTACATAGGGTTCACCGGTTTTTCCTAAAAACCGGTTCGGTTATTAACCGGTTTTTTTAACCTAAAATCTGTAACCTATGGAACCGAACTGGGTATAAACCGGACCGGTTAACCGGCCAAACCGGTTCAAAAACCGGTTTTTAAACCTTTTTTTTATCCGTTAATCCGTTTGGTCCGTCCATTAGACTTAGAGTGTTGAACCGTAACCGTATTGAACCGTTTTTTTTTATTATACGTTTTCAACCTTAAAGTTAAATTAATAAAATCATAATAAAAAACTTAACAAAATCAAATCTAAAACTAATAAATAATAATTACTAAACCCTAATAAACCTTAAAACCTTAAACTAATAATTACTAAACCCTAATATTAGTTTGATTAGTTTAAGGTTTATTAGGGTTTAGTAATTATTAGTTTAAGGTTTTAAGGTTTATTAGTTATTAGTTTAATATTAGTTTGATTAGTTTAAAGTTTTATTAGGGTTTAGTAATTATGAGTTGATTATTTTAAGGTTTATTAGTTATTAGTTTAATATTAGTTTGATTAGTTTAAGGTTTATTAGGGTTTAGTAATTATTAGTTTAAGGTTTTGATTAAATAAAATTCAATGAACTTTATTAGTAAGGATTTCAAATAGCATATTTCATTAAAATAAATTAATTACACAAGATTTAAAGTTACAAAATTAAATACAAAATCGAAAATAGAAATTAGTCTTCGCTTGGTGCTTCGGATAAGGAAACATTTCGAACGCAATCGTACGTTTCATCATTTGCCAGGAATCGGGATCAATCCAATGCGCGGTAACGCAAAGGTACGATTCGGGCAAACCGTGAGGTGCCGACCAAACATCCGTTGTTAGGTTAACACCGGTTTTTAAATCTTGAAAACCTAAAATTAATTCTTGTTTGGCTTGACGCCAACGTTTTAAACAATCACGTCTAATAGTAGTTCGACTTACTTGATGATATCGTGGTTGTAGCGCCTTTTGAATCATCTTCGTCAAGCGTGGGTTGTCAAAATGATTGAATGACAAACTTTCTTGAATCACCAAGTTCCCCATCATTTCACGAACCATGTCGGGATCGAAATTCCAAACCCCGCACTCTTGAGACATTTGTGCTTGATCGTTTGCGGGATTATTTTTGACAACAACACAATGCTTCGTCAAATGGCTTCTTAAAGTAGAATTAGATTCCGGTTTAAGAAAAGTACCGCAACCTTTGCACCGTGCCTTATCGACACCGTTCGACATTTCGCATAAGTCGAAATGTTGAAATAGCTCTTTGTTCCTCATTGTAGTTTTTATTCTAACAACGGTTGGTTCATTTGAAGTGGATGCACCAACACCAACGGAACTATGAGCACTTCGTGAGCTTGCCATGGATGAAATAGAGATTGAATTAAGATTTACGAACGTAATAGAAGAAGAGATTGAATGGAGAAGAAGTAGGAGATCGTTTTTTGAGCGTATTTGATTGTTTTCGAGCGTTTAAGAAGAAGAGATGTTGTAAGATGTTGTGTGATCAAACCAAAACAATCCCCATCTATTTATACTAACGTTTAGGGGCAAAATGGTACAAAAAATTGTAAAAAACGGCTAGAAACGGCTATAAACGGCTAGTTTTTTTATTTTGCTCGTTCGGTTAACCGGTTAATACCCAGTTAACCGGTGTCAACGGCTAGTTTTTTTATCTCCAACGGCTAGATTTTTGAACGATAACCGGTTTCTACCCGGTCAAAAAAACCGGTTTTGCTTTAACCGGTTCTAAACCGGTTTCGCCCAAAAATCTCCCAACCGGTCTCTAACCGCCGGTTTTTCCACGTAGCACAAACCGGTACCAATAACCGGTTTCTAACCGGTCCCAAAACCGGTTCGGTTCGGGTAACCGGTTTTTTTGTGCACCACTAGGTCCCTCCATATTCTTCTTAAAAATCCTTCAGCCCCCTTCGGTGATAAATGAATCTTTTCTATCTCTCAAGATGAGAGAAGAACATGTATATAAAAGTACCAAAGTTACAGAAATAACCCTCATACAATGAAATATTAACAATCTATAAATATAGTTTAACATCCCCCATCAAGCAGAAGGTGGTGGACCAATCCGAAGCTTCTTTCTAAATAACTCGAATTGTTGGCGAGGTAAACTCTTGGTAAAAATGTCAGCCATCTGTAGGTTGGTTGGTATGAACTTTGATTGTAGCTTTGCAAAAGCAACGAATTCTCTAATAAAATGATAATCAAGGTCAATGTGCTTGGATCTTTTTTGAGAGACTGGATTTTGCGTGAGAAACAAGGCGCTTTGATTATCACACAAGAGGGTCGGTCGAGATGTAGGGGAAGCATGTAACTCACGTAACAGGTGAGTGATCCAATTGATTTCCGCAGTTGTGTTAGCCATTGACTGATACTCAGATTCACAACTAGATCGGGAGATCGTTGGTTGTATCTTCGCACTCCAAGAGACAAGATTGCCAACAAGGAATATAGACTAGCCATATGTAGAACGTCTAGTGTCAATGCAACGAGCTCAATCAGCATCCGAGTAACCATACAAGTGTGTTATAAAAGGTTTAGAAAAAGTAAGTCCATACATCATTGTGCCTTTAACATAGCGAAGAATCCGTTTGACATACTGAAAATGCACAACAGTAGGAGCTTGCAAGAACTGACTGACCTTATTAACTACATAAGCAATATTTGGGCGAGTGATGGTGAGATACTGTAAGCACCAACAAGAGAACGATAGTGCGTAAAGTTAGAATAAAGGTCTCCTTTAGTTACAAAGGCAGCATTCGAATAAACCAGTAGCTGTATAGGTTACCTCTAGACTCAAAAAATAGTTGTTTCCCAAGATCACGAATAGAAAATTCATGGTGTAGTTTCGTAATGAAGTTTTGAATGACCGAGAAATCATTGCCGGTGAGGATTACATCATCGACGTAAACTAGTAAATAAATGAGGCAATCATTTTGTTTTAAAACAAATAAGGATGTATCCGATTTGCTACACAGAAAACCATTTGTGATGAGAAATTGGCTAAGATGATGAAACCAGGCATGAGGGGCTTGTTTTAGACAATAAAGCGCTTTGTTGAGACGACAAACGTGAGTTGGGTTCACATGATCAATAAGGCCTGGTGGTTATTTCATAAAAAACTTTCCGGTTAAGTTTCCATGTTGAAATGCATTAGAAACATCCAATTGATGAAGGGGCCATGATTTAATGATGGCCAAAGATAGGACAATGTGTACGGTTGCAGCTTTGACCACCGGACTAAATGTATGAGAAAAGTCAATTTCGGGAATTTGACTGAACCCTTGAGCCACGAGGCGTGCAGTAACATCAGTGCCGGAACCGTCACCGGAACAGTGATCTGTACAGTACATGAACAGTAAATCAGGTACATATTTCAGTTATCAATTGTATATCATTTTCATTGCATGTTATCAAATCACAGTTCAGATTCAATTCAGAAAACAAAGTTCAGAACAATGGTTCTTGAGTCAGATAATTATCTGGCAACACAGAACCATCATGTGATTGTTTGTTAGGATTTATTATGTATAAACGTATGTGAGGCCTTAAAGAACAAAACACACGAATATCGTTACGTGAATGCTAAATTGACGGGTTATTCGTATAGGTGACGATCTGTACGGATATATCTGAAATTTTAACGTTCTGAATGATATTCTATAATTAGAAAACAAGATTGAAAGGTATAGTTATCGTCGTGTTCGTACGGGTGACGATTCGAACGAATACGCGCGACGACCGTACATTTCGATTTAAACAGTAAATTAATATTTTAAATTTAAAATAAATAGAAGATATTAGTTAATTTATTAGGAATCACAACCTTGAATAATTAAATGATTTCTAATTTTACAAACCGTGTCGTTTCGTCGCGAAAACTACGCGAACCGGCATGTTACGCGAAACCGAACGAGACCGAACGAGTGGGTATTTTTCCCCACATTTAATGTGGCCATTTAATGCCACAACCACCCCATTTCCCCTCTCTCCCTCTAGCTCGTTCTCTCTCTCTCTCTCTAGTTCTCCTTCAATAAACAACCATCTCTCTAAGTTTTGAAGCTCAATCCTTGGTGGATTCAAGAAAAATTTGTGTCACTACGATCCTCTCATCTTGTAGATTACAGAAGTACAAGCATTGTGAACTTTCATCCACGAAATCTAAGGTAAATATCCATTTTAAATTCGGTTTTATAGGGTTTTCAAGTGTCCATGTGGTTTTGGCTACTATAATCGATATTAAACACCTAAAACACTTAGATTAAGATGTCTTACACGTTTAGGTAGCTTTAGGAATGATTTGTGACAGGTTTGAGGTCTCAAGATTGAGGATGGCAGCCAAGGAAAAGCACAGGTTCGCGAACGAACTCAAGCCGAACCCATCAGCATCGGCCGAACCTGACAGTTTCCCTAAGCCGAACCTTAGAGCCGAACCTATTGCAGCTCACGAACCCTGCACCGGACCTGCACCCTCTGTCGCGAACCTGGGCACTTCTGCAGCCGAACCCTGGCTCACTGACAGCGAACCTGTAGTTGTTCTGAGCCACGAACCCTTAGACGCCAAATCATTCTGTAGCCGAACCTAGGTGGTTAGCGAACCATGCTTAATCAGCCAAACCTTCCCTTACCCGTGGCAACCGAACCTTAAGAGCTAAACCTTTCTTAAACGAACCCTAGATCTACCGAACCCTCATACTAGAACGAACCTGATTTCATAGATGACCGAACCCTAAGGGTTCATTGGTGAGATGAAGTAGCCGAACCCTACCCTTCTCAAATGCAGCCTAACCTAAGGGTTAGGGCAATAGGTTCGCTGCCCTAACCAGGATCCGAAACCTAGGTTTGCTTAATTCGGCTAATGTGAGGCTTATCATTCCTATAACTAGTGTGAGGAACATAATACATGATTAGTTGATCAATAACCTAGGTTTCTCATGAGAAACTATCATATAAGTTGCATGCATGAGTGTACGTGGATAAATCATATATATATGTGTGTGTGCATGAACAAGGATGAAACCCTAATCATGCATGCATATGTAGAACTAAATGTTGAACATATAAGATTGTTTAACAAATAGGGTAGAATGGTTCTAAGCTCATGAGAATCAAAAAACACAAGTTGGAAAATCAATTAGGAATCAAAGGTGATCAATTGGGCCAAAGTGGGCCCAATGGGGTTAATTAAGCCCAACACACATTTAAAAGCTACTTGAACTTAAGTAATGATGTTTGCATAAAATGATGATGTTATAAATTTATAAAAGTTAATTTAATAATTTCTAAAGTCTTGTTTAATTTGAAATGTACTTTATAAATGTCATTGGTTTCTTTTAAGTTAATTTTGTTATAAAAGTTAGTTGTAATATCATTTATTGGGATTTTGTTGTAAAATAGACACTGTAATTGTCTGGATTTTAAACAGAAAACAAAAGGAAACTCTGCCGAAATTTCTAAAAATGTAAGAGTAAATTATTATAACTAAACATGGGATTTGGGTCATAAAAGGGTAATTAAGTTGGAATAGATCATAGAGGCACCTAGAAACTTAGGACACTTAGTTGCACACACCAAGACCAACCCTTAGATACGACTACTGATACGTATACTTATTGTATTCAAACTCTTATAAAACAACTCAGGAACCAAAGAGACTTAAGCTACAACAAGAGCGCGCATTTGGTTTTAGATCAATTACATAGCAACACAGGTGAGTTCATTGCCCCTTTTCTAACATTTTTGTTTTAAAACACGGGGCTGAGAAGCATGCGTAAACTGTTTTATTTAAACTGTTTATTTAAATGCTTTTATTTATTATATGTTTTACATATATATGTTTGTTGATACTCCTAGAATCCTGTCTAGGTAATTATTAAACAGATCAAATTATCAAGTTAATTAAAGTACTCTTATGAGTAATACTTTAAATTTAAACTCTAAATAAACCCTTAGGCCATCAAGCTCAAATTCAATAATCTAAATTCAAAGTGGAATCAAATGAACTAAATCAAAAGATCCTATTCAAAGGAAATCTAATTCAGTGTGGGATCTAAGAACAAAGAATCATAATCAAGAATCAAATATCATTGTGAATCATGGAAATTCTAAAGATCAAGATCAAGAGACTCAAGGAATCAGAAATCATAAATGTGTGTGAATCATGAAATAATGAAATCATTATAATTTAATGAAATCATTAATATTCAAGTTAAGGTGGATGTCAGTTGTATAGGGAATCAAGACCACGTGTAACACACATATAAAGTCCCCTTCAGGTATAGAAGACTCTTGTAGTCAGGCTATACGGGCAATAACGTGAACTATCAAAGGAATCAATATCAAAATCATATCAAGAGAATCAAAGAGATCAAGAACCACAGGATATCCTTAAAGTCCCCGCATGTACAGAAGACCATTGGGTCAAACTGTAAGGGCAAAACATTAAAATCCCGCTCAGTTCAGGTGTACTCCTTGTGAGTTATGCCTGACATGGGTCACGTGTGAGAGGTTACAACTTGGACAACCACCAACAACTAAGTCTAATTGATTGAGTCAATTAAGGCCCAATCATCATGTCTTAGTTGTATATAAATGTTTTATTTATTTATTTAATTAAATATTTAACATTTTATTTCTATCACTGACTTTTGAGAAATCATGTATCTACGATGAACTCAAGAGAATCAAAGGTAAATCAATTTTTGGAAAGCATAATCTAAATCAAAGGTGTGTAGGGTAAAAATGCTTAATTATCATTAACAACAGTGTCATATGCGTATTAGTATGTGGTGGGATGGCGTCTGGGCGGGTTTGTTGGCTCGACCAGGGGTATGCCCTATATATAAGCATACCGATATGGATATTACATATGAAGTTAATGAGGTTAGGGTCTTTACCGAAAAAGGTTTTCAAATCATTTTCAAACACCAAACTATAGAGGTTTTCAAATCATTTTCAAACACCAAACTATATGAACTCACCAACCATGTGTTGACTTTATTTTTGCATGACTTCTCAGGTGACGAACAGGTCAACTGAAGAGTTGTTTCTTTTGGATTAGGTTACAGATAGAGGACCTAGCTTTTTGGACCTGCATATTTTTGGACATCATACACCATTATTTTGTATATTTTGTGCAGATACAAGATTGAAGATTTATGATGTTATAGTAGATTTACATTGTTAAATTATAAACTTAACTGATGTAATTTAACTTTGTAATTCTATTTTATTTTAGCAAGTTTCTCATTTATATATCATGTGCAATGTAAACAATCTGATCATTTCGATTATCACTCACGATATCGCGCCCCGGGAACCTTCCGCCCGTCGGGGAAACCTGTGACAATCCGACTTTTCGAATTAACTTTGCTAACTGAAAATAGTGAGATCACAGGCCCAATAAGGCCAGTGTAGGCCCAATGAGGTCTAGGAAGGCCCAATAAGGCCAGTGAAGGCCCAATAAGGCCAAGGTAGGCCCAAGTAGGCCCAATAAGGCCAAGGTAGGCCCAATGAGCCCAAAGTAGGCCCAATGATATTTAAAAGGTCCAATTGGGTTAATTTAGCCAATAATATTCCAATTGAACCAATTAGTAATAATTCAGGGTTTTTGATTTAACTTTGTTAATCAAAATGATATATTATTGATCCAGAATAATCTATAAGGATTAAGAAGTATCAAAAATCAGGTTCTAAGTGTTTAATTTCAAGGATTAGTCTATAAGTTGTGATAATAATTGATTTTGACTCCTAAAAGTCAAAATTCGTTTATATAAAAATGGGGAATTCAAAATTAGTGTTAATACACTGAAATTAATGGGATTAACTCTTCAATCAACTCATATTAGTGAGATGTAACAGCAATCATACGTTATTAGAAGGAGTAATGATCGAATTTAAATCGTTTGGTGCCCAAAAGTCGTAACAGTCAATGGTTGATGTAAAAATTACACAATTCGACTAATAGACCCACAATTAAACTCACAGAAGTCATAATCGGTCCCATTAGGATCCATTGCACACAACGATTTGAAGAAACAAGTCTCTGGAAGAAGAACTCGATTAGGGGGTGGCCGGACTCAAAACACGAAGTCGATCTTGTGCAATTGAGCATTGAAACAAGTAAGTCTTCACTTCTACATCTTCAGAAACCACCGAATAAGAATATCCCTAACCTAATTTCATCTAAGTATTTCAAATTATAAGGGTTCGAGTTCTAGGGTTCATCCTTGAAACCGAATTGGGGGATTCTTATCAAATGTGTCTAAAAATTCGATCAAATGGTATCTATAGCTTCAGAACCCACCGATTAACAAAAACCACATGACAATTTCATATAATTATAAGGAATTGTTCATGAACGATAACTAGGGTTCATATAGGAATCGGTTTTGGGGGTTTTGATCCAAATGAGTTATAAAATCAAATTCAACCCTTCAGACAGGTTCGAAATTCATCTTAGATGGAACCATGTGTCAATTTCATGAATCAATATCGAATTTCATTACCTCGAGTTCTAGGGCTTGTATTAAAAACGAGATTGGGGATTTCTAAGCAAAAGAGTTTAAAAATCTAATTAATCTCTATAGATAGTTTCGAAAATCCTTATCCAATGAAAACCCTATGATTTTGTGGACTCACATTAACGAATTGAACGATTTTAAGTTGGAGTTTAAGAACTTGGGTTCGAAACTAGTAATGTTCGATTAATCTGGTTATAGGGGCTTATTTTTCGAATTAAAACCATCAGCAGGATCGTTTATATCCATGGGACAAAAGCCCCATGGTTAGGGGTTCAATGAGATTCGAACTAGAGCCCAATTGGATATTATTCGTTTCGGTTAAGAATCAAGGGGAGACCGGCCCATGGATACTTAAAACTAATTGAATATGATTCTGATAATGAAATATGAACCAGATTAGATGGTAGGTTGTGGGTGTGTTGGAGTTGGAGTTGGAGGTCGCGGGTTCAAACCCGGCTCCAACTGTTTTTGAGGTTTAAATCATTTTTTTTAGTATTTCTATCATATCTCACTCGTTTTAACTTCGATTCGATCCATTCGAATTGCGTTAGAACCAGAATTCAATTCCGGACGTATTAGAATAATAAAAATCACATTTTTGATCGAAAATGAAATCGCGTATAATTACGTTATTTGAATAAAATCATGTACGGTTTTATTTAAACGATTTCAAAGTCACGCGTACAAACGTATGCACATTTCTAACACTCTAACATACGTATGTTGACACGTATGTGATTTCAAGCACAAAACGACATCTCGAATAACACTAAGTTATTGTTAAACCACAGATTCTTCGTAGAGGATTTCTACGCGAGTTCACAAGTGTTTGATCATTCTGCTAAAATCAAAGGTGCGTACACGGCCCCTTTCTTATTTTAAACTGTTTTGGGGGAGAAAACATGTGCAATAAACTCTTTTTAGATACATATCACTTGCATGAGTTAGCTGTTTACATTATGTGACAACATAGCATTTAAAAGTCCTTACACACTTCGAACCGTTTAGTTTGCCGTAGCGCAAAGCGTGGTAGTTGGAAATAGATCTATTAGGTTTGACAAACCTCACCTGGTAGATGGGATCTACGCAGGTGTTTGACTGACCAAACACACATTAATATTGTTTGTGGTAGACAATAGTGGCAAGGCAAAAACATGCTATAGCATGGCAATCGTCAGCTTCGGTGTCGACCACTTATGTAAATAGTTTATATGACTGGCTATCATGACTATGCATGTGTGATTATGTTATCTACAACTTGATATTCAAACTATTGTATTGAACATTGTGAATACTTAAAACCTGTGTTATGCACCAACCTTTGTGTTGACTTGATTTACATGTTTTCTCAGGACGCTAAGGTGCGCATTAAAGCTGGCATGGACTAGGAGATAGAGTCGCATGCATGTTTATCATTTATTGTTTAAATTACACATTTGACGATTTGTTTTGTAATTTACATTTTATAACTGTTACTGGTTTTATAACGCTTCCGCAAATTTTGAAAACTCTGATGTTATGTTTTAAAGACCAAAGTATGTTTTGAAATTCATATAGAGGTCTTCGTTATGTATAATGATCTGAGATCCTGGTTTGTCACGTTCCCAAACGGTATGATTCCGTTAGTTGAAAATTGGGGGTGTGACAGATTGGTATAAGAGCCATTGGTTATAGCGAACTAGGTTTGCATTTGTAGACTTAGACTATTATGACTGTTAGACATTAGACACATATGTTTACACATACTACTTAGAAATTACATATGACATTATGTAATTGACTTGTTTACACATTCCATGGCACTGCACTTACATATGGTATTATGTAACAGGCATGGCATCATCATCAGTACCTTACATCTATATTGATGATTCTGAGGACGAGGCACCGATAATTCCGGCACCACCGTCATCACCACCACCACCTATTCCATCTCCTCCACCATATGAGAGGGATGACTCAGATCCGGAGGAGGATCAGGAGGAGGATCCAGACGAGGACATGGAGGAGGATCCGGAGGAGGATCCAGACGAGGATCCAGAGGAGGATCCGGATGAGGACCCGGATGAGGATCCGGAGGAGGAGCCAGTGGAGGGCACTCAGCAGATCCCTGCTGAGGGACCTTCTACACATCCACCACCAGTATTGGATATTCCGGAGCCTAAGAGGCAAAGGACTGACGCTGAGGAGATCGCCAAACTGCGCGAGGATTTGTATGTGGCAGAAGACAGGATCGCACAAAACTCTCAGGAACTATGGGATGCTAATGAGAGGCAAGAGGAACTTGCTCATCTGGTTCATGATATGCGGGATGAGATGATTAATTTGATTGGTCGTCTTGAAGCTTCAGAGAACCGAGCCGAGATCTTGGAGGGCAGAATAGAAGCCTTAGAGGATTTAGTAGTCTCAGACAATGAAGAGGAGGATGAGGAGAATGAAGAGGAAGAAGGGGAGGAACCAGCACCAGTTGTTGATTCCGATCCTGAATCCACTGTTGAGGATGATTGATTTTTTTTCTTGTTCTGTTTAAACTTATTAGGAACGGGTTGTGTTCCTACATTAGTAGTTTGAAAACTTATGTTGATTTCAAAAGTATTGTACTCAAAGCAAATTTCTATCTATTGAAAAACTATTATTTATTTCCAACAGTTGTGTTGATTTATATATTACATGTTGTGTTTGTTGTTTTGCTTACACATGTCACATTGGATTTTGATAACACGCTAACGCTTCTTGTAAATAGGAAGAAAATGGCTGACGGAAACATCCACATGACAGTTGCTGAGCTCAACGAGCTAATTAACAACAGAGTTGCATAGGCAATCGCACAATATGCTCAGACACACAACACAGGGCCACATGGTCCAGCTGGGGGACTGGTTAACCCACAGGCATGCACGTTCAAGATGTTCTTGGACTGTAAGCCACACAATTTCAAAGGATCAGAGGGAGCCATTGGACTCCTACGATGGATTGAGAAGGCTGAATCTGTGTTTGAGATGTGCAATTGTCCTGATGAAAGCAAGGTGAAGTATGCTACGGGAACATTGGAGGGTCCAGCATTAACTTGGTGGAACTCAAATGTTCAGACTTTGGGATTGGGTGAGGCTAATGCCTTGACTTGGAATGGCTTCAAAACTTTAATGCAGGAGGAGTACTGTCCTCGTAGTGAGATGCAAAAACTAGAGGAAGAATACTGGCACCTCAAGATGGAGGGATCAAATATCGAAGAGTACACGAACCGGTCACATGAATTGGCCAGACTTCTACCACACATGGCTACTCCAGCCAGCAAGTGGATTGAAAGATATATTGGAGGACTAGTGCCTCAGATTCAGGGATTAGTTACTTCTGCGAATCCCACCACAATTCAACAAGCTGTTCGTTTAGCGCATCAGCTTACTGATCAGGCAGTATTACAGGGGACTCTGCCTAAATGAACATCGGCTACCAAGGTGGGAGACCATAAAAGGAAGTGGGAAGGTAACAACTCCAAGGGTCACAACCAACAATCGTATCAGCAGAACCGGAAGCAAGACTCAAACAAGTCTTACCATAATTCAAACAGTGGTCAGCAATCATCATCATCAGGGGGTTATATTGGTAAACACCCCAAGTGCAACAGGTGTGGGTTTCATCATGCCGGTAATCAGTGTGATAGAGCTAGGTGTCAAAGGTGTGGCAAGATTGGGCATGCGGCTAAGGATTGTCGCGGGGAGCTACAGAACAACCACAATAATAACAATAACAATCAGAACAACGCACAGAAGGGTTGTTTTGAGTGTGGAAAAATGGGGCATTTTAAGAAGGATTGCCCACAACTCAAGAAAGGTGGGGATAATAACGCAAATGGCAATGGCAACGACAATGGTAATGGTAATGGCACCAACAACAACAATAATAACAACAACAACAATGGTGCTAGGGGCAGGGCGTTTGTGATTGGAGGACGTCAAGCACGGGAGGATCCCAACATTGTTACGGGTACGTTCCTCTTAAATAATCACTATGCCTCTATGTTATTTGACACTGGTGCCGATAGGAGTTTTGTATCTAGTTCACTTGCTAAGTTGCTAAATGTTAGTCCCACTGCCTTAGATAGTCCATACACTGTGGAATTAGCTGATGGTAAGTTAATAGTAGTTGAACAAATCTTTAAGGGATGTATGCTTGATTTGATGGGTCAGACATTGGAAATTGATCTTATGCCTATTACTTTAGGTAGTTTTGATGTAGTCATTGGCATGGACTGGTTATCCAAACACCAGGCTGAAATCGTATGCCATGAAAAGATTGTTCGCATACCTCTTTCGCAGGGAGAGACATTGTATGTACAAGGCGAGAAGAGCAGTACGCCACTGCGTCTCATATCTTGTATGAAAGCACACAAATGTCTGCGGAAAGGTCATACGGCAGTTATAGCACTTATAACTGAAAAGCCGGTAGCTGAGAAGAGGATTGAAGATATACCAGTAGTTTGTGAATTTCCGGAGGTATTTCCAGAAGACTTGCCGGGATTACCGCCTATCAGACAGGTGGAATTCCGAATCGACCTTACACCTGATGCAGCACCGATAGCTAGGGCGCCTTATCGACTTGCACCGTCTGAGATGCAAGAATTATCTACACAATTGCAAGAGTTGTTGGATAAGGGTTTCATACGACCTAGTTTTTCACTGTGGGGAGCTCCAGTTTTGTTGTAAAGAAGAAGGACGGAACTTTCCGTATGTGTATCGATTACCGGGAATTGAACAAGGTTACTATCAAGAACCGGTATCCGTTACCCAGAATTGACGATCTGTTTGATCAGTTGCAAGGTTCGAGTTACTACTCAAAGATTGATCTCAGGTCTGGTTATCATCAACTAAGAGTCCAGGAGGAAGATATTCCAAAGACAGCATTCAGGACGCGCTATGGTCATTATGAGTTCTTGGTCATGCCATTTGGGTTGACAAACGCTCCAGCTGTATTCATGGATCTCATGAATCGTGTTTGTAAACCCTATCTTGATAAGTTTGTCATTGTTTTCATTGATGACATTCTCATATATTCTCAGACTGAGGAGGAGCACGCCGAACATCTTCGATTGCTATTGGAATTATTGAAACAAGAACAACTGTACGCTAAGTTCTCGAAATGTGATTTCTGGATGCGAGAAGTACAATTCTTGGGTCATATAGTTAATGAAAAAGGTATACATGTTGATCCAGCAAAGATTGAAGCAATTAAGAATTGGGAAGCACCAAAGACCCCTACCGAGGTACGACAATTCCTTGGTTTGGCGGGTTATTATCGACGATTCATTGAAGGTTTCTCAAAGATCGCTCAACCACTTACAGCACTTACGCATAAGGGGACAAAGTATAACTGGACGGATAAACAAGAAGCTGCATTCCAGTTATTGAAACAGAAACTCTGCAGTGCACCGATTCTGTCCTTACCGGAAGGAACGGAAGACTTTGTGGTGTATTGTGATGCATCTGCACAGGGTTTGGGATGTGTGTTGATTCAACGTGATAAAGTGATTGCTTATGCTTCAAGGCAACTACGACCACACGAAAAGAATTACACTACTCATGACTTGGAGTTAGGAGCAGTGGTTTTTGCTCTGAAGATTTGGAGGCATTATCTGTATGGAACTAAGTGTACTATTTACACTGATCATAAGAGTTTGCAACATATCTTTGATCAGAAGGAGCTTAATATGAGACAACGACGATGGGTTGAGTTGTTGAACGATTACGAATGCGCGATTAAGTATCACCCGGGAAAAGCTAATGTGGTAGCTGATGCTTTAAGCAGAAAAGATACTTCAACAAGACGGGTTCGTGCACTTATGATAACAATACATACTGACTTACCTGACAAGGTACGCAGTGCTCAGATCGAGGCTTTGAAAAAGGAAAACTGGGTACAGGAATCATTACGAGGAATGGAAGAACAATTGGATGTTAAGTCTGATGGAATTTGTTATTTCATTAATCGACTTTGGATACCTTTGTACGGAGGTTTAAGGGAACTCGTGATGGATGAAGCACACAAGTCCAGATATTCAGTCCATCCGGGGTCAGACAAGATGTATCATGACTTGAAGGCACTGTATTGGTGGCCTCACATGAAAGCTGATATTGCTAAGTACGTTAGCAAATGTTTGACTTGTTCGAAAGTCAAAGTTGAATATCAGAAGCCATCTGGTTTACTGCAACAACCAGAGATACCGATGTGGAAATGGGAACAGATTTCGATGGACTTCATTACTAAGTTACCCCGTACACCGAGTGGTTGTGATACGATATGGGTAATTGTCGATCGATTAACGAAATCTACACACTTCTTAGCAATCAAGGAAACTGATAAGATGGAGAAACTGACTCGCATTTACATAAAGGAAGTGGTAGCACGGCATGGCGTGCCAATCTCTATCATATCAGATCGAGATGCCCGATTTACTTCCAACTTTTGGAAATCACTTCATAAGTCATTGGGGACTCGCTTGGATATGAGTACCGCCTATCATTCACAGACTGACGGTCAAAGTGAACGTACGATTCAAACGCTCGAGGATATGTTACGAGCTTGTGTAATTGACTTTGGTGATAGCTGGGAGAATCATTTACCATTAGTGGAATTCTCTTACAATAATAGTTATCATACAAGTATTCAAGCAGCACCGTTTGAAGCTTTGTATGGTCGCAAATGTCGTTCACCAGTTTGCTGGGCTGAAATTGGTGACAGTCAGATAACAGGTCCTGAACTGGTGCACGAGACGACAGAGAAGATAGTTCAAATACGGAACCGTATGGCAGCGGCCCGGGATCGACAGAAGAGTTATGCAGACAAACGTCGTAAACCATTGGAATTCCAAGTAGGAGACCGAGTTCTTCTAAAGGTATCACCTTGGAAAGGTGTGATACGGTTCGGCAAGCGCGGAAAGCTTAGTCCACGTTACGTAGGACCTTTTGAGATTCTGAAAAGGATTGGTCCGGTTGCGTATCAACTCAAACTACCGGATGAACTCAGTGGAGTTCATGATGTTTTTCACGTATCGAACTTAAAGAAATGTCTTTCTGATGAGACATTGATTGTACCGTTGGAAGAAATACAAGTGGATGAACAGTTACGATTCATTGAAGAACCAGCAGAAATCATGGACCGAGAGGTCAAACAACTTAAGCAAAGCAAGATTCCGATAGTCAAAGTTCGGTGGAATTCAAGACGTGGTCCTGAATTCACATGGGAAAGGGAAGATCAAATGATGAAGAAATATCCGCATCTATTCAAAACAGTTACTGCTAACACTGAGAGCGCACGTTAAATTTCGGGACGAAATTTCCTTCAATAAGGGGATGACGTGATGCTTCACACATCAACACTGCAAATTTCAAACTATAAGCACAAACACTTTTATTCAATTGGTTTTGTTACAAACATTTGTGCTACATTACATTTTATACATTTTATGTGCTACATTTCATATGTTACATGTTATGGTAGTACATGCATGATTAGTTACACATATTTTGCTATGTGCGGGGTTGCATAGTACAAACAGTTACAGACACTCACTATGTGTGAGGTTACACAGCACAGTATGATCAAACACAAACAGTCACAGTTAGGTGAACTAACTAGTGTACACGCAAACAATCACATTGAACGATCACACTTAGTTGTGATGTTGCAAGCATTAGATTTTGTGTGTGAGTACACACAAGTCACATTGAACGATCACACTTAGTTGTGATGTTGCAAGCATTAGATGTTGTGTGTGAGTACACACAAGCACACAGAATGATCAAATCACACTAACACGTACGATTTAAACTCGTAAGTAGTTTCCTAACTATTCCTAACAATTGCTAATTTTCGGGACGAAAATTCCTTCAACAAGGGGATGATGTGACAATCCGACTTTTCGAATTAACTTTGCTAACTGAAAATAGTGAGATCACAGGCCCAATAAGGCCAGTGTAGCCCCAATGAGGTCTAGGAAGGCCCAATAAGGCCAGTGAAGGCCCAATAAGGCCAAGGTAGGCCCAAGTAGGCCCAATAAGGCCAAGGTAGGCCCAATGAGCCCAAAGTAGGCCCAATGATATTTAAGAGGTCCAATTGGGTTAATTTAGCCAATAATATTCCAATTGAACCAATTAGTAATAATTCAGGGTTTTTGATTTAACTTTGTTAATCAAAATGATATATTATTGATCCAGAATAATCTATAAGGATTAAGAAGTATCAAAAATCAGGTTCTAAGTGTTTAATTTCAAGGATTAGTCTATAAGTTGTGATAATAATTGATTTTGACTCCTAAAAGTCAAAATTCGTTTATATAAAAATGGGGAATTCAAAATTAGTGTTAATACACTGAAATTAATGGGATTAACTCTTCAATCAACTCATATTAGTGAGATGTAACAGCAATCATACGTTATTAGAAGGAGTAATGATCGAATTTAAATCGTTTGGTGCCCAAAAGTCGTAACCGTCAATGGTTGATGTAAAAATTACACAATTCGACTAATAGACCCACAATTAAACTCACAGAAGTCATAATCGGTCCCATTAGGATCCATTGCACACAACGATTTGAAGAAACAAGTCTCTGGAAGAAGAACTCGATTAGGGGGTGGCCGAACTCAAAACACGAAGTCGATCATGTGCAATTAAGCATTGAAACAAGTAAGTCTTCACTTCTACATCTTCAGAAACCACCGAATAAGAATATCCCTAACCTAATTTCATATAAGTATTTCGAATTATAAGGGTTCGAGTTCTAGGGTTCATCCTTGAAACCGAATTGGGGGATTCTTATCAAATGTGTCTAAAAATTCGATCAAATGGTATCTATAGCTTCAGAACCCACCGATTAACAAAAACCACATGACAATTTCATATAATTATAAGGAATTGTTCATGAACGATAACTAGGGTTCATATAGGAATCGGTTTTGGGGGTTTTGATCCAAATGAGTTATAAAATCAAATTCAACCCTTCAGACAGGTTCGAAATTCATCTTAGATGGAAAACCATGTGTCAATTTCATGAATCAATATCGAATTTCATTACCTCGAGTTCTAGGGCTTGTATTAAAAACGAGATTGGGGATTTCTAAGCAAAAGAGTTTAAAAATCTAATTAATCTCTATAGATAGTTTCGAAAATCCTTATCCAATGAAAACCCTATGATTTTGTGGACTCACATTAACGAATTGAACGATTTTAAGTTGGAGTTTAAGAACTTGGGTTCGAAACTAGTAATGTTCGATTAATCTAGTTATAGGGGATTATTTTTCGAATTAAAACCATCAGCAGGATCGTTTATATCCATGGGACCAAAGCCCCATGGTTAGGGGTTCAATGGGATTCGAACTAGAGCCCAATTGGATATTATTCATTTCGGTTAAGAATCAAGGGGAGACCGGCCCATGAATACTTAAAACTAATTGAATATGATTCTGATAATGAAATATGAACCAGATTAGATGGTAGGTTGTGTGTGTGTTGGAGTTGGAGGTCGCGGGTTCAAACCCGGCTCCAACTGTTTTTGAGGTTTAAATCATTTTTTTAGTATTTCTATCATATCTCACTCGTTTTAACTTCGATTCGATCCATTCGAATTGCGTTAGAACCAGAATTCAATTCCGGACGTATTAGAATAATAAAAATCACATTTTTGATCGAAAATGAAATCGCGTATAATTACGTTATTTGAATAAAATCATGTACGGTTTTATTTAAACGATTTCAAAGTCACGCGTACAAACGTATGCACATTTCTAACACTCTAACATACGTATGTTGACACGTATGTGATTTCAAGCACAAAACGACATCTCGAATAACACTAAGTTATTGTTAAACCACAGATTCTTCGTAGAGGATTTCTACGCGAGTTCACAAGTGTTTGATCATTCTGCTAAAATCAAAGGTGCGTACACGGCCCCTTTCTTATTTTAAACTGTTTTGGGGGAGAAAACATGTGCAATAAACTCTTTTTAGATACATATCACTTGCATGAGTTAGCTGTTTACATTATGTGACAACATAGCATTTAAAAGTCCTTACACACTTCGAACCGTTTAGTTTGCCGTAGCGCAAAGCGTGGTAGTTGGAAATAGATCTATTAGGTTTGACAAACCTCACCTGGTAGATGGGATCTACGCAGGTGTTTGACTGACCAAACACACATTACTATTGTTTGTGCTAGACAATAGTGGCAAGGCAAAAACATGCTATAGCATGGCAATCGTCAGCTTCGGTGTCGACCACTTATGTAAATAGTTTATATGACTGGCTATCATGACTATGCATGTGTGATTATGTTATCTACAACTTGATATTCAAACTATTGTATTGAACATTGTGAATACTTAAAACCTGTGTTATGCACCAACCTTTGTGTTGACTTGATTTACATGTTTTCTCAGGACGCTAAGGTGCGCATTAAAGCTGGCATGGACTAGGAGATAGAGTCGCATGCATGTTTAAGGGGCCGTCCTATATCCCGCGCGAGAGGAAATAACATTCTTTTTTCAGATTTTTCTTCATTTATTGTTTAAATTACACATTTGACGATTTGTTTTGTAATTTACATTTTATAACTGTTACTGGTTTTATAACGCTTCCGCAAATTTTGAAAACTCTGATGTTATGTTTTAAAGACCAAAGTATGTTTTGAAATTCATATAGAGGTCTTCGTTATGTCTAATGATCTGAGATCCTGGTTTGTCACGTTCCCAAACGGTATGATTCCGTTAGTTGAAAATTGGGGGTGTGACAAAACCCGATCCTACCCCCGCCGGCTCGTGGTGTGACACGTGCTTTATGACATTCAACCAAACCATCGGCATGGAACTTGGTTTGATATAACCATTTACAGCCAACGATGTTTTGATTTGGGGTTCCACACGTATTATTTTTATGATGATTAAAGGCAACATTGAATGTTTTTGGATCAAGAGTGAAAAATAATGCCTGAAGCGATGGTCTTGAATCTAAGAAAAGTTTGCTTTGTGTTTGGTTTTGAAGATTCCTGATTTGGTACGTGTTTGCATGGGGTGTATAGGTAATGGAGGAGGAATAGGAATTGAAGATGATGTAAGAACGTTGACTGATGGTGAAGAGGGAGCAGGTTAAGGGTTTCGTGGGCTATTGATTGGGATTGCAAAGGGAATAAGGTGAATGTACGTGTGGTTGTTCAGGTGGAACAGTTTGCAAAGGAGGTGGTTGAGGTTGTAAAGGAGGTTGGACGTGGGCAGGTTGTTGGCCGAAAGGTGTGGGCATGAATTATGCAAGTTGTGAGTTGGTGTATCGGCTGAGCAAAGGGTGCCGGGTTGGGTGAAACAGTGTTGTTTAGAGTAGGTATGGAAGGGATTTTGGGTCTGGAATCTATATTTGTACCAAGTAATTGTGATAATTGAAGATCACCAATGTTTATGTTTGAATGGGTGCCAGTAAATGGGAAGTGACTTTCATCAAACCGAGCATGCCGAGTAATAAAAATTATTGATGAAGTAGGATCAAGACAACGAAATCCCTTGTATTGAGGGCAATAACCCAAAAAGATACATATAAGGCTTTGTGGTGATAACTTATTTTCAGCATAGTCACACAAATAAGGATATACCCGACAACCAAACGGACGAAATGAGATATAAGTAGGAACCCGCTTATAAAAAAGTTCAAAGGTAAGCGATTATCGAACACTTTGGATGGTAAACGATTAATGATATAAACGGCTGTGCTGAACGCATGCACCCAATAAGATGAGGGAATATTGCCATTAAAAAGCATAGCAAGGCCCGTCTCGAAGATATGACGATGTTTTCTTTCCGCCCGACCATTTTGTTGTGGAGTGTATGGACAAGAAAAGCGATGGAGAGTACCATTATGTTGAAGCAATTTTTGAACATGATTCACAAATTCACCACCACCATCACTTTGAAAAATTTTTATTTTTCTATCAAATTGAGTTTGAACAAACTTGAGAAAAGAATGAAAAACTTGATAAAACCCGAAATTTGCTTTCAGCGATCATCCATAAAAATTGCTTTTCTATCTCTTAACATGAGAGAAGAACATGTATATATAAATACCAAAGTTACAGAAATAACCCTCATACAACGAAATATTAACAATCTATAAATATAGTTTTACACCTCCGAGTTTTTTTCCAAGTTCCGGCACTGAACCTCTCCACGAGCTCAAGGGTGTGTTCCTCTCAATCTTTTGATAAACAAGATCATTTCATTTGTCTTGTTGGGTAACAAATGCAACGTTAAATTTTTTGACACGACTACAGAAAGAAGGTTGTGAGGGTCGAGGGAGGAGGCAAATAAAGTTGATGGCAAAGAGATGACTTCACCAATTATTTTTTTTTAAACGGCAATTTGGATCACCCACGGGTCATACACCCACCTGATCATAATCACACCCTAAAGATGGAAACCTATCATAAGTAAGAGAAACCCTCTAGCTCAGGACTTTAATTAATTATGAGGGTGGAAGGCCTGGAGTCGGTTTCTCACTAATGGTGATTGATCTGGAGTACTTAATGTGTCCCCTAAAAAGAAGGGAAGCTCGCATCTTCAATCACACATGCGAGACAAGATTTTGTAAATGGATACCCTAAAAAGAAGGGAAGCTCGCATCTTCAATCACACATGCGAGACAAGATTTTGTGAATGGATGAGTCTAATTGCACCAATCCTACATACTAAATGCACCAACCTATTTAGTACATTAATTATTTTGACTTAATCATCCAATAATCTTTGTTCATTAATTGCTACATATCATTAATCATTACTTATCATTAAAACCAACTTAATCATTTATTATTTATTACACATCTAATTTATTACTTAATAATTAATCTGTATATTATTATATATAAATAAATAAATGAAAACCATTTGTTTAAATTAAACAAATAACCATTTATATATTTAGAAAATTACTAATTTAGCAAGTTTCGTACTAATTAAAATTTAATAATTAATGAAAAAACTAATTTAAAATTTCCAAAAATTAAATAATTAATAAAAAACTAATTGAACAGAAAACCTACATAAATTACGTCAAGTTTTACGAAGACAGGTAACAAAACTTGTTGAATATGAACGTATAAATTAATTTTTTACTAATTATTAAATTAAAGTGTTACAAATCTGTTAAATTAGTAATACTATTAAATATAAAATGGTTATTATTTATTTAATTTAAATAAATATTTTTTATTTATTTATTAATGTCTAATAATATGTTAAATAATGATTAATTAAGGGTGATTTTATTTGGACACCCCACTTTTTATTTTAACACCCCAGTGAACCTATACGGTCTGTAATGGTCAATACGGCCCGTATAGGGAACCGATAAACATTCCAGATGAATGTCTTGGATTCAATGAAGATTCTGTGGGACGGGTCGTACAGGTCAGTACGGGCCATCTTGGTCTTGACTTATTTTTACAAACCAATTTGGGTCTCAACCGGTGTGTGAATAACTCTATACAACAGGGCAGTACGGGCCGTATAAAAATATTTATTTTATTTAAACTTAATATTTGTCCGTTTCACCCAAAAATTCAATGTCATGCACCATGTACGAGAGAGACGGCCATCTGATCAAAAATTCAATGTCTGGGCAAGACGGGCCCATACAGATTAGTACGGCCCGTATTGATTCAAATTATTGTCCAAAGATGTCAGAGAATGTCTGTACGATGAATGAGACGAGCTTCCCGATACTTGTAATACTTCAAAGGTCTTAAGGGGGTATTTTGGCTGAGAGAAAAGTACGGTGTTTGGATGGAATACGTGCAAAAATGAACCGGTGAGGTCTATTTATAGAAATTGGCACACATAGAAATGTTATAAAAAAAATTAAATACGGCCCGTACAAACCAGTACAGCCCATACTGCCCTTGGCCGTCTCACCCAAAACCACCCTGTCTCAGAGAAACCAGGCCGTCTATCACCCAAACCAGGTCGTCTCACTATACTGGTCATACTGCCGAATATGGTCCGTCTCACCCAAACCAGGTCAAAATCAAGTCATCTCCCCTATACGGTCCGTACAGGTCAGTACTGATCGTCTTGTTCCAATCATTGTTATAGAATGCCAGCATTGTCAGGGGAAAAAGCATGACGGGCCGTACAGGTCTGTACGGGCCGTCTTGCTCCCAATCATTGTCCTAAAATGTCAGATGAATGTCTGTCCGAGAAATGAGATGGGTCGTACTGACTAATATGGCCCATATAAGAGTTGTAATTTTAAATTTTGGGGTGTAAGAATAACACAACCCTTAATTAATAAGCTAGATATTTAATTAATAATAAATGAGTATGTTAGTTTTTAATAATAGATAATCATTAATGACATTAACAATTAATACAAGTGAATGTCCAAATGTGAATGTACAAATGTGGGTGTTGCTATTTACACCTCACTGCCCACACCATATTCTCATATTCTGTAAACATTAAATATATGTTCATCTATTAATTAATTAATATCCTCTTTCATTAATTAATAGTCTCATTTATTGGTAACCTTTTAATTATTTTATTAAATATTACATAAGTATAAAACTTTAATAATATTTTATAATTATTATTTAAACATTATATTATGTAAATATTAGATATACTAAAACTTTATCTTTTTCATTTTATTTTTTATTTTTTTATATATTTTAGTTTTCGTTTATTCATCCGAATTGTATATATATACACAAATAGAATATTAGTATATTAGATGCTAAATGTTAATATATTGATATGTAGTTCCACATACTGTTATAGATTATTTTTAATGATAAAATTTTTATCAATTTGATTCATTTAATGTGTGTATCAATTTCTTAATTGACCAGTAATATAATATTACTTATTAGACACCTTAGGTTTCAATATTTTGTAAAGTAAAACAAATGGGTTAGTTAAAAATAAACACAAATAAAAATAAATATGATGAGTTGAAGTTGTCTATATTTGATAAAAAAAATTAATCAGCCTCATTTTTTTATGGATTGTATTTAATCAGACTAATTTTGTATAAAAACTCTAAAAATAACATATGTGGTAATTGTATAAAGCTTTTAAAATAACATAATTTTCTTAAATACTTTTAATCACACTTATTTAGATAAAACTTAATAAATTGGGTAATAGCCAATGTGGGACTAGCCCACTTGATAGGCTTGCCTCTTAGAATGAGAGGTCATGGGTTCAATCTCATACAAATGTGTAATTAAGGTGTAAATGTGTAATTTAGGTGAGGGTAAGCATTGTCGTTCAAAAAAAAATAAATTGGGTAATAAATGAGGTAACTATATTTAATGAAAGAAATTAAATATTTTTTAAAATTCAAGTTGTTTATGTTAAATTGATTGGATTTTGAAAAATACAAAGTTAGGTGAGGGTAAGCATTGTCGTTCAAAAAATAAATAAATTGGGTAATAAATGAGGTAAGTATATTTAATGAAAGAAATTTTATATTTTTCAAAATCCAAGTTGTTTATGTTAATTTGATTGAATTTTGAAAAATACAAAGTTAGTTAATGTAATAAATATAATAGAGTAAGGTGCAAATAGAATTAGAGTAAGGTGCATTTAGAAATACCCATATGCAAATCTCTATTTGGATATATAATAAAACTATATGACCCTTTTACCAAATGCTTTAACCAACACTTTCGTTGTTTGAAATTAAACAGGTCAAATTGTGCTTCATGTTAGGCAGCAGTCAATCTGTAATAAAATTTAAATGAAAACATTAACGTATACCTAATTTAAGAAAGAAAAAAAAAGCTAAATAAAAATTCTAAAAGTAAAATATTTATGAAAGCAAAACAAAAAAAAATGGAGACAACACTTTGTAATAGTGAATTTAAAATAGTAGAAAGATAGATCATATGAAGTTGTTGCAGCCTCGTAAACATGACATGTTGCAAAAATAATTCAAAAGAACCATGTCAAAATGTTGATAAAATTAATCACGTAGCAACCGTAAAGCTGAAATTTAATGATACATAATATTGTATAAGATGTAATAAGGAAAAAAAAACGTAAAAACGAAACCTTGAAGTAGCTGTGATGGCTTATATGTTTGTGTTTAAATGGCTTGTATATTACTACGCACATCTCGTTTCAAATTAAGTTTATATCAGAAAATAAACAAAAATAAGCACGTCGTAATTATATATTCAAAATTTTATAGAATGCTATGTTTTGAAAGTTACTAAAAACATAAAAAAAAAGGTTAATTATAACTAGGCCAAATTACTAAATATAATACAAACTTTAAACTATCTCTTCTATTCTTTATAGAAAAAAAATATATCTTTCTTCACAAATGATGTAAAAGAAGAAATATATCTGCTTGAAACGTAAATGAGGTTCGAGCCAACACGAGCAAATTAACTCGTTCCAGCATAACATGTTGGAATTTTTAATAATAAATATGTTTTATTATTATTATTATTCGTATATGTTACGAATATGATTATTGTAGATTACGTTTTGTTCTATGACGTGGACCGAAATTGAGCTGATATGAATGAGATATCGATGCTCGAAATTGTATTGTGTAAAGTGTTGAAAGAAAAAAAAACCTTTTCATCTACCTAATTAAATTGTCATGACTTAGTTTTAATTAAGTCATGAATATGTTTATAATGGTTTCATGATGGCAACCTTTGGAATATCATGTGATACATGTACAATTGTATAAATAGAGACATATGGTCTCTTATTTTGGTTGCTAGTTTTTGAGATCTTTATACCATTTGAGACATACATACACAAGCTTCAAAGGTTCTCAACAACTTATAACGATTGATTCCTCGTGTTAAGCACTCTTGTTTCAGGTAACGTTTTTGGGTTTTTAGTTAACTCCGGCAGTACATACTGCTTCGGCTGTTGTACCCTGAAAAACAGTCGGCTTCACCTGGATGCCCGAAATCTGTTTTAAGTGACATCTGTTGAACAGAAATCATCAGCCACCAAATGTTAGGAATCAAAGAGGCACAGCGGAAGCGTGGGGGGGCCATAACCCACAGGTCCCTGGATCGAAACCTGGCTCTGATACCACTTGTGAGGAATCAAAGAGGCGCAGCAGAAACCGATTAACTCATACACGCACACGAAAGTAAAGAAAATAAACAGACACAAGATATAACGTGGTTCGGTCAATGAGACCTACGTCCAAGAGTTGCAAGTAGGGATTCTTTTATTGATTAGGTGTTGAAGATTACAATTACATAACAATGCTTAAATAGAAAAACAATTAAGTTAAACCCTAATGGGCCAGGATTAAGGCCGGCTGCCCTAAACCTCCTAAAGGCCTACGAAACCTAACACCAAACTCATTTCATTTTGTTTTATACTTCTTGTAATTTAAGTTTTAGTTTTTTTATATTTCTTGTAATACTTTATTTTATATTTTGTATTTCTCTTAATTGTAATTTGAATAATTCAATAATAAAAGTATTTGTTTATTTTGTTTACGGTGTTTCCACATAACATTCATAATACTATACTCACTATCCAATTACACAAAACAAGCATATTCAAGTTGTGATCGGTCAATTTACTTTTCATTACATCGTATAACCAACCATTGACCGTTACGCACGTATCATGACTTGAACATGCACTAAAAAACAAATCATTTTGTGACCGAACAAGTTTCATTCCTGACTCGAATGTTGAGGAGAATGAGATGATGAAGTTGAAGTGGAAGAAAAAGATTATAATAACGACCCATTATATACCTATAACAAAAAAATTTTAATAGGCAAAGTGAATGCCTTGGTGTGATAAAGAGGATGTTACCTTGAGTAAGGTTTGGTGTAATATCTCTGAATACAAAAGGGTCAAAAATCAACAAAGGTTATACTCGTTTGGCTTCCGTATCTAGATCAATTGTCAAACAACTCAAAGAGCTTCGCCCCTGAGCACGGGAACCATGCAATTTAGAGGTGTGCATGCTTCAGTTTGGTACGGTTAAGGCTATTTTCATAATCAAAACCTCTACTTTGATTAATTATAAATCCATATGCATAACTATAACCAATTGTCCGGTTAACCATTAATTGGTTAACCACCGGTTATTGTTCAGCTTTGGTAAAATTCGGTTTATAATGAAATTGTTGAAAAACTATAAAAGGCTTGTAAATAAGCTTGTGAATTAAAATATATTGATGATGAAAATCTATGTAAAACTCGTATAACTTTGAAATGGCTGAAAATGAGCGAAGAAATGTAAAAATCATATGAGCAATAACTAATCTCTTAGTATATTTAGTCTCACATGTAACATTTTATAATATATTTTTATTCAATAAAAAGTTGTAGCTCACATTCTATACTTGACTTGTATCATTATTTCTTGAAAAAAAACAAAAGAAACACACACACGCCTATAAATATATAAGAAAACAAATATACAATAATCAGTGCAGTTAAAGTCTGTGAATGGTTTGGGGCGTTTGGCTTAACCATAATCGTCAGTTAAATTCGGTTTAAGTTAAAACCAGTTATAGTTCAGGACGGTAATAGATTATTTTTCGGTTATAGGTATATCATGCATACCCCTGTAGCATGCATAGACCTTGATTTCAAAAATTGTAACTTTTAGATTTGTGTTAAAATTTTAGGTAATTTATTTATGTATTTCATTCTAAGTTATTGTAGGTTTCTACATTTAGATAAATGAAATTATGTTTTGATATTTAAATTTATTTATTTAATTTTAATTACAAAAAATTAAGATTCAAGTGATTCAATGTCCCCTTTTAATTGGATTTAATTGGGTTGAAATAAGCTCATTTAAAGTGACAAGATTTGATTGCATGATATAATAAATGAGTGAGTTAGAATGATATAACCTTCCCACCCTTATCCGATAGTTTATGATAGGTATTTATACAACTTTATTTGTTACTAGGTTAATATCATGTGTATTATACATATTGTAACAAAATATATTATATAGTAACTAATAAAAATTTAGAGTTAAAAAAAACGATTTCTAGGGTAAAATATGATTGAATTTACGTTATTTTTTAACATTTCATCTTTAAAATTGTAATAAAAATCTTTTTTTATATACAAATCTTGTTTAAACTTCTGAGTTTTGTTTTATAGAAAAATTGTTTTATATCAATTTTATTTTCAAAATCTATTTTTTATTATATAGATTTGATTTTCAATGTATTAAAAATTATTATCAATATAAAAATGTATAATTAAAATCGTTAGTTATTGTATTTAATTTAAATATTTTAATATAAAAGAGAATATATAAGCATTTAATAAGAGAAAAAATTGATTAACATGGTTAAAATGTAACACATGTCAAAAGTTGTTTAAAAATTTGACAAGTGTCATTAAGTAGTTTAAAATTTTGACAAATGTCAATTGAGTTATTTGTTTGTTAAAAATAGAAGATTCTGGTTCAATAAATAAAAAAATGATTACATTAAAAAAATGATTACGAGCAAACAATTATTAAAATTTTCAATTTTTTCTATATAAATAAAGTAAGAATCATCAATAAAGCATACATGATTCTTGGTTTGGTGATAAAAGCTCTTGCCCTCTAAGTTCGAACCCTTATGAGTGTTTTTTTTATTATTATTATTTGAATTGTTTGATATAAATGGAGAGAAAAACAATATTCAAACAAATATGATCTTTGGCTTTAACCTAGGTAATATAAGTTCTATCAAAGGGCATTTGTCTCAATGGTACCAAGGTGTGCTAAAAGGTGTCCTCTCTAAAATAGGTTGAGGGTTCTAGTTTCATAGTGAAAAAAAGTGGAAAAAAATTGTTCAAAAAAAAGGCAATATAAGTTCTAATCTTCATTTTGGTTTATTTATTTTTATTATTTAATAAAAATAACATTTAAACAAATAAAGTTTTATCAGGTTTTTTTTCCAATGCTAAAGATGCGTAAAGTACAAGTGTCAAATAAATATTATTTATACTTATCAAAACATTCAACTATTCATACTTTTTGGAAGGAACTGTCGCTTTTGCGAGGAGGTTCTGTTCAGTGGTTTATGATGGATTGAAAACCATGCGGCATTTTTGTCCGCGTTATAATATTCGTATTGATCGAGTGATCATATCGGTACAACGACATGACCAAAAAAAATCCATAGATCTAATTGTGTAGCATCAATTTCTAATATTTGAGATTGTGTTTCTATCTTGTTTATTAAAATGTTACTGTCACAATACGTGAGGTTGACCCTTAGTAATGATACATAATCACATTAAAAAGGTTACCGAGAGAACGATTGAAATTTTATCTTTGATGCCGTACCAAACCGTTGTGTTTTTTACTCAATTGGAAGCTTCTCACTGCACTAGTACACTATCTATCTTGTACCTAGTTTTTTATTTAAAAGCTTATGACTCGAGTCTCATATGAAGCTAGTTAAAAAATAACTACAAAAAAAACTTGGCTAAACAAAACTCTCTATAAATGAGCCTAGTTGAGAAAACTCAAATAGTAATAAAGCTGGAGTCCAAACCGTGGTTGGCTAGAGTCGAGCTCAACTCGTGGTTCGGCTCATTCGCTCAATTCATGGTCCGGTGTAAACTCATCTACATTAAATATAATTTATAAAAACTGAGGACTTATTACTTAATATTAATCCAATTATGCAATACCTAAGTTTAACATATAGATGTTTAAGATTTTGATCATTTGATTTTTACATGTTTAAAGATTGCCTTATTTTGTAAATAAAGTTTATAATAAATTTTTACCAAATTTGAATCAAATAAATCTTTACCTAAGTTTAATATATAGATGTTTAAGATTTTGATCATTTGATTTTTACATGTTTAAAGATTGCCTTATCTTGTAAATAAAGTTTAAAATAAATTTTTACCAAATTTGAATAAAATAAATTCAAATTCTAAATACTAATACAATTAGAAAAGCCAGAATTCAAATTTATTTGATTCAAATTAATTATTCAAAACTAAAATACAAGAATTTCTCCATCATTTAGTTACATTACAATGGCCACCAAAGCGCATTTGTCCAAATGATATCAAGATAGTGTTAAGATGTTTCTTCATATAATAATAAATTCAAATAGTGAATGAATAATTTGGAAAAAAAATTGTTGTTAAAATTTGTTTATTTCCAATGGCCAAATCTTAGCTTTTGTTTCAAATAAGGTTTTATCGGGTAATTACAAGTTATTTTGTTTATTTGAATCGAGTTATTTGGATTTCAATTTTTTCCCTTTATTCAAAACCAGCCCGACCAAAATTGGACAGAATCTCATCTGACCTATATCTATCTAATTCAGGATTCACGTATATCTAAATAACCCAAACAAGTCAAATAAAACTAATAGGAAATTTTATCTAGTTTATTGTTCCTGTTTTGATTGTATATTTTCTTATATTTTGATTACTAAAATTAAAATATTCCCGATTTAAATTCACAATACCGTACTTCGAAGTTCAAAATTAAAAAAAAAGGTCATAAATTTAGCATACAAATAGTTTCAGTAATGATCAATTAGCTTTTTTCTGATTAAACGGATATCTGAACAACCTGATTCAAAAAAAAACCTTAAATTCAAATCCAACTCAAAAATCGGAATAACTAGTTTGGTTCGGATATATCCAACCGAAAAAAGCTCGAATTTAGATTTGAATCAATTTTTACGGCTTTATATGCTTTTGTGTTTTTTAATTGAATTTCAAATTTTTTAAACACCCTATTTCTGAAGAAAAACGGGGAGAATTTGAGCTACTAAATTCGTTGATTTTCTCTATGTTTTTAATAAATTATCAAAGTAAATTCAAATATTTGCCCAAGTCTCACCCTCAGCCATCAAAAATTTCAAAGTATGTTAAATGTTTCTCCTTAAAATAGGTTGAGGGTTCTAGTTTCATCAGTGTCATTAACGGAAAAAAAAAATCAAAAACCTTATATGTTATTTTAAAAAATATAAAGAAGAAAGAAATTTTTTTTTTTGATTACTACCGATATTAGGAACTATTAGGCACTAATGGATACGTATACCTAATCATTTAATGGTACAACAGAGGTAGTTATTGTCTCATTAATTGTTCATCCTCTCATACTTGTTTTTTTTATATATATATTTTGTTTTTTAAAGAACTATGATTACTATTTTTTTTTAACATCTAAACAAGTTCTCGGACCCAACAACCCACACGCTGCGACCACAGACCGCTACCAACCCCTGGAAACATTTAAAGCCGGGCGTTAGCGAGTGCCGAATCGAGGAACCGCCACACCATCTAGGAGGAAACTCACACTGAGAAAACCCCCTAGCTCACCCAGAACATATTTTGCTCTAGGCGAGACTCGAACCCAAGACCTCCTATTGCTGGTGGTCAAGGAGTACCACTATGCAATAAGCCCAATGATAAAGAACTATGATTACTAATTGATCAAAGAAAGAATGAATGCATTTTTTCAATACTAATTATTTATACATATACTAGGTTAAATCCCGTGTGTTACACGAGTGAAATAAATGAAATATTATGCTTTTAGAATATTTGTATATATTGCATTAAGTTATAAACATGTGTGTTACACGGATTTAATATAAAATATTAAATTAAAAAACGTCATTAGATGATAAAAATCTCATTGTTTAAAAAATTCTTTTATAATATATTTTATTTTTAAAAAATCATTTTTTAAGATAACTTGCTATTTTACATAAATTTTGTTTTTGAAAATAAAATATTTCTTATTTTAAAAGTTTTGATTTTAGAGAATTTCATATTTTATAAAAAAATTTTAAAGTGTGCTCTATAATAATAAGATAAATAATATGTTAGTTATTAGTATTATAATTATTTATTTAATAAGAGAGATAATATAATTATTTAATTGGAGAGAGAATTAAGGGGAATTATAAGATGTTGACAAATGGCAATTGTAGTGTAAGAATGTGACATGTGGCAAATTTGTTACTCTTTTATTATAGAGTATAGATATAGATACACATACGAGCCTATAAACTATGTATTACATAGTTGAATAATTAAAAAATATAATTCATTAATATCAACTAATAATAAGTATTTAATAGTTATAAAATTATATTTTAAGATAAGATATAATTGAAATATTCTTATATTTTATTAAATTTTAATAAATTAGTAAATTATTATAATAAGAAGAATTATATTTTTTGATATTTATTTATATAATATTAGGTTAAATCTCATGTGTTACACGTGTTTATTAAAATAAAATTTAAAATTATTTAATTTTAATAGTATATATGTAACAACCGAAAATTTGGTAACCTATTAAATAAACGTGTGAAATTTCGGTAACCGTTTATGTCCAAAATTTATATAAACGTTCGTAAAGTAATTACGATCAAAAGGATATAAACGATAAAAATATTTGATAATGTATAGACACGTTATAAAGCCTATTAATAACGTGCAAAAATTTCTGTGGCCGTTTGGGTTCGAAATTTTTATGAACATTCCCGAAGTAATTACGATCACATTAATATAAGCGGGACCGTTATACGATAAAGTATGAACACGATATAAGCTCGTGAATACTAAAAATATGTGAGCAAAGTGGAAGTGAGTTTTAAAATAGAACCTCAAAGTTCAATTGCCCTAAGTGTAAATTTCAAATTAAATGATGTTTGAAATTCAAATAATGTTGACGTTTATCTCCATTGCAAGATATTTTTCAATTTAACTGACTCAACAATTCGTAAACGATAAGTTTCCAGATTTGAAGATTTGTAAGTTTTTTATGATCAACTTCCGTATTTTACGAGCAAGGAAAGAATTCAAGAAGTTTTGATATATATATCATACGATTGTAAATCCGGTAGTAGGAACCTGAACCAGTTGAAGTGTCGTTCAGCATTTAAAGGTATGATTTACTTTTATTAGTTGTAGTTCAAGCAAATAAGATCTGGCTCAGGGTTTTGAATCGCAGTCGGTTATGGTTGTGTGATATTACACGGGTGTTATCGGGTTTGTGTTGGATATGAGTATGTACGTGCTTCCGTTGCCTTAAACCAATGTTATTATACAGTAAGTTTAGCAAAACCCTAAAACGAACTAATTAAATAAGATAATACACTTGTCTAAGCCGAGCAAATAAGTTATCTTTAAGCATAACAAGAATGCAGAGATAAAAATGATTAAAATGAGTGTAAGCGAAATTTCAAAACAAAGCTCCGAATGAAAGTTACGACAGGTCGAAGTTCCGAGCAGTCATCGTAAATTTGAGCATCTTCATGATAAGTGTTATAAATTTATCTCGGGATATATATGTTCAAGTTATTATTACTTGAGATAAATAAGATTAAGTTTATAAAACTCTTCGGGTCGTTATAGCAAGCTAAACACTTGTATTGGAGATAACTATAACGTACTCGTTGTGCTACCGGCTTAGAAACCCTGAAAAGATTGTTTATTGTCACACCCCGGGCCGGCGGGAACGGATCGTGTTTTCCCGTCGGGCGGAAGTTTCCCGGGGCGCGATATCTTTGAGTGATAATCAATTGATCAGATTGTTTACATAGCACATGAGATATAAATGAGAAATGCTAATCATGACATGAAATAGAATTACAAAGTTAAATTACATTGTACATCATAATTTAACTAAGTAACTCTAATCAAGAAGAATCAATGAGTTTATATCTTGAACTGTACAAGATATACAAAAGTGATTCACTGTTTGTCATCTAAAAGTATGCAATCAAAAGTAAGCTAGGTCTTCTATAAGTCCACTAGCTTATCACTTGCACATATGTATCTACACCTGTCTGTCACCTGAGAAAACATGCATTTAAACAAAGTCAACACTAGGTTGGTGAGTTCATAAGTAAGTAAATTGAAAACCATTGAACCGATCATGCACACATTCACAATGTTATATTTGTTGCTTGTATACTTGTTCACCTGTTCCACCCAATGGCCTCTCTTTAGTTATATGTACAAGTAGTATATCACCTGACTAAGTATGCTTATATATAGGGAATCATGAAAGGGTCAAGCCCAGACGCTATCCCACCACATACTCAACAAAGTTTCCACACCACTTGCGATACAACTAAAGATGTCCATTTCCCAAATATCCGAATCGTCCGCTGTGTAATCATATGTAGAATAATAATATAGTAAGAGGGGTTTAGTTATCAAACCGAAGTATTGATAGGCCCTCGATGAGTTAAGGAATTTAGATTATTTAAATCTGATCCTTGTATTATTCTATACTTGAGGTGGGTTAACTGATGATACTCTATTAAATATAAAGAGTGTGAGTTAACCCCTTGCATCTTGTCCTTGAATCATAGTGCATAGAGCCTAAAAGGAATCTATTGAAATCCTCACGTAATCAGATTTCAATGCATCCGATTTATCTCTACCACTATGTATGCCTATTGTCCTCAACGAAATCTATTACTAGTAGTGTAACATGAGAGCAGATCACCTTCTCAACCTACTAGTCAATAGGGTTTTCGCTGGATTAATTACTTATCACTGTAGATTAATATCACCATGTGTCGCTTACCAGAACCTGACTTGAGGTCGCCCTGTCACCGGTCATACGTTACCGGCCAATGAATCAATACGATCAACATACTAGCCCTACAAGCTAGAGGTTTGTCAAACCTATGGTACCACTATGCTATCGTCGGTTTAGTCACGTCAAACTAACTGGTCAGCGAATTAAAGGGACTTACATGATCAACTTGAACAATTTGGCACATGATTGGAGTGATATAATGCAAACAGGTCAAATGTAATTAATTGTAATTGTATTCACTTGTACTCTTGTTCTCATTGTCATATGTTCTCCGTGATATTAACAAAGTTAAATAAGAACTAGTCTTATTAGATTATGTTAATTAATTGAGTGAATGATGTTGTTATCATGAAATTATGTTATCATGATTATCATTCCATGCTACTTGTTCTTCTTGTAATATGTGTTGAGTTATAAGATTAAGTATTATAAGATCTAGTCTTATTACACTTATTTAACTCTTGTATTGAATGATGTAGTAAAGATATATTATCTTTATATCATTCTTGTGTTTTGCTCTTGTAATCATATCATCATGTTTCCTTGTAATTGTTACAATATCATTTCTTGTAAGAATAACTAAGTGTTGTAAGAGTAAACTTACTACTAAGTTATTCTATTGTATCGATGAGTTATGATATTAAAAATATCATCATCATCTTATCTTTCCTGTATTCTTGAATTCAAACAAGCATGCATACAATGATTTATGATAATAAGCAATTTAATATCAAATAATCAAAGTATTAACCATATGTAAGCAAAACTTTTAAATAAATAAAAGTAAAGCATGTTTCTCAGCCCCGAGAGTTTAAAATCAGTAAAGATTAAAGAAAAGGGGCATATGAACTCACCTTGTAGTTGTTGGGTTGACTTAGCTTAAATGAAAGAATGCACGCGCTCTGAGTTGTAATTGAGTTTGTTTTCACAATCCTGTGTTGATTTCACTGTATTTATAACTTATTAGTATAAGTTTGTAGGGATTCGTGTGTGTGTGTATGTGTTAGCCATCAAATTTGGCTAACACTCGTAAGTCCCGGTCTTGGTCATCATTCGGCCCCGTTCATTTGTTTTAGGTTGTTATTACTAAGTGTTCTTATCTTGTGGGTTTGAACTTGATTCACTCTTGGAATTTGCACACCTTGTCATTAGGTGTTAGTCATTTGTTTTGATATGAGACTTAGTAATTAATTCCAAAAGTAGCTTAGTCTTATTATTTAAGCCTCACTTGTTATACTTGTTATTTTTGAAATCCTTATTACATTATGATGGTCTGTTTAGACGACTACCCTGGTAACACCTAATGTTTTGAGTTTGTGGAATGTATTAAACCCACTCCATCACCTTTGTAGTATTGGGTTACCCACTCTTACGTATGTTATGTTAAGTCTAGATTATTTCAAGTGTTCATTTCTCATTAAACTCATGTGGGCTTCATTATATGGTGTGGGCCGAACATGTAGGCCTTGGGCCAAACTAGGCCTAATTCATGTGGGCCGAAACCAAGTGTGGGTCAAATTGATTCACATGGGTCTAATCAATAGTTATTGGGCCGAATTAGTGGACTAGGTTGTATATTGGGCCCAATATAAATGTTTAGGTCAATTGTGAAGATTTGGATCAGATAAGGTCTTTGGGCCGACTACTGTACATGGGCCGAATGTACTTGGTGTGCCGTATGACAAGGTGGCCGAATGTATTCCATGGTCTAATGAGCTCAACCGAATGGCTAGCTGCGAATGGTGCATGGTGGTTCAGGCGATTGAGTGATCGAATGAGGTGATCCGCATGAGGTGGTCGAATGGTGGCTGCCGGCGAATGATATAACCGGCGTATGAGGGAATCCCGTCGAATGAGGAGAGGTCCGGCCGAATGAGAACATCTCCGATCGAATGAATGGCGAAGGGGGGAATGGCCGAAGGAGGGTGGCCTTTCAGCCGCAGGTGTCTCATTCGCCATGGCTCATTCGCCGAGCTGTGAGCGACTAGGGTTCGAACCTGGATGTCTCGGTCTAGGTTCCAGTTGGTTTCGGAGATAGGGTATGCTGAGGAGGGTCCTTGTGATCATAGGTTGCAGGTTTTTGAGATGAAAAACCGGTTTTAAAAGGGTTTCGAACCTAGGGTTACAAAACCCTAGAATCGTCAAGTTTGAGCTCGGATTTACCTTGTTTTTGATGATTTTCTCTCCCGATCTGCTGTACTTTCGTGTTAAGGGTGCTAGTAGCTTTGATTTGGTATCAAGAATTCTCAAAATGATGAAGATTTGAGTGAGAAATGGTAGTGAGAAGTTAGAGAGAGAGGATGGAGCCGGGTTAGGGTTTTTAGTGTGAGAAAATGAGGTGTTGAATGAAGAAGATGAACTCTTTCAGGGTATTTATACCCCGAGGATGTTCGGGTTCGTTTTCGTTGCTCGGTTCTCGTTTTCGTTACGGTTCCGGAAGATTGAGCGTAATTTAAATGGAATTAAATAAAAGAAGCTAATTTAATTATTTTGATGAGTTTCAAAATTGTAAAATGCTATTTATATTATTTTATTAAATTATTTTCGTATCGTATCGTGTTTCGTTTTCGTTTCGTCAGATCGCGTCACCTTCGCGCGTAATTCGTTCGAATCGTCACCCGAACGAATACGACAATGGTTTTGCTTTCTGGCTTTTGTTTTCTACTTTTCAGTCATTATTTCAGAACTCTAAACTCACAGATATGTTTGTGTGAATCTTCACTCCCGCAAACACGCTGTCAGTTCGTCATTCTGCAATAACACTGCATAAATGTTTTAATTGTGTTTCCTCACTGTCGGACTCAACTATACATCATGATTTCACATTGTTTTTGTACTGACTTGTCGGTCATCTGATTCCTGTCATCTGTGGACATCAGATCGCAACCGATATGTTTCTGAATATCGTTTGAATACCGTTGTTTCTCATGATTTGTTGTGTTAACTGTAATTAAGTTTTCACTTAATAAACACAACTAATGTTTCAAATGTACGCTGTACTTAATGTATTTAAGTTCATACGAAAATACGTACAACGATTTCTTGTATTTAGGATTATGTTAATACAAGTACTGTTTAAGCTTACGTACGTACACATAGAATAAAGTGATACTACACATACCGTACGGACTTGCCGGACGATCTGGCACTTGCTGTTACAGTCTCCCCTTGTTAAAGAAATTTCGTCCCGAAATTTAAGCATCAAAGTCGGGTTCAATTCTCAAACAGATGGGGATACTTTGCTTTCATGTTGTCCTCGCGCTCCCAGGTAAACTCTGGTCCACGCTTGGAGTTCCATCGAACCTTTACAATAGGGATACGGCTTCGTTTCAGTCTCTTGACTTCACGTTCCATAATCTCTACAGGTTCTTCAATGAAATGTAGTTGTTCATCAATTTGTATCTCTTCCAATGGTATGATCAATGTTTCATCTGCTAGGCACCTCTTGAGATTTGATACATGAAACACATCGTGTACTCCGCTGAGTTCATCAGAGAGTCTGAGTCTGTATGCCACAGGACCTATGCGTTGAGTAATCTCAAACGGTCCGACATACCGAGGTGCTAGTTTGCCTTTAGCCCCAAAATGAACTACGCCCTTCCATGGGGACACTTTCAACATGACTCGGTCACCCACATCGAATTCCAAAGGCTTGCGCCGTTTGTCGGCGTAACTCTTTTGGCGGCTACGTGTTGCTTGTAATCGTTGTTGTATCTGAGCCATCTTATCAGTAGTTTCCTGAATAAGTTCAGGCCCAGTTATTCTGTTGTCTCCCACTTCGGTCCAACAAATTGGAGACCGACATTTTCTACCATAGAGTGCTTCAAACGGAGCACATCCAATGCTGCTGTGGTAGCTATTGTTGTAGGAGAACTCAATGAGTGGTAAATGTGTATCCCAACTTCCACCGAAGTCTAGGATGCATGTTCTCAACATATCCTCTAGGGTTTGAATGGTGCGCTCGCTTTGTCCATCCGTTTGTGGATGATAAGCAGTGCTCAAGTTAACACTTGTCCCTAAGGATTGTTGTAATGATTGCCAGAACCGAGAAGTAAATCGACTGTCCCGGTCTGAAATAATAGACAGTGGCACACCGTGCCTCACTACTATTTCATCAATGTATAATCTTGCAAGTTTCTCCATCTTGTACGTTTCTCTGATCGGCAAGAAATGTGCGGACTTGGTCAATCTATCAATGATAACCCAAATCGAGTCGTGTCCGCTGGAAGTGCGGGGTAGCTTGGTAATGAAATCCATAGCTATTTGTTCCCACTTCCATTGTGGTATTTCTGGTTGTTCCAGCAAACCCGAGGGTTTCTGGTGTTCAGCCTTGACTTTGCACATGTGATACATTTGCCAACATAAGTGGCAATGTCTTTCTTCATACCCGGCCACCAATAAAATGACCTAAGGTCTTGGTACATCTTATCGGCACCAGGATGAACTGAATAACGTGTCTTGTGTGCCTCGTCAAAAATGAGTGTTCGAAGTTCATCTACTGCTGGAATCCAAACACGATCCAGATAGTAGATAACTCCATCTTGTCTTGTCTCAAAATGTTTCTCGGCTCCACAATCGAGCTCGTGTTTCAGGTTGTTTCTTGTCACTGCCTCCTGTTGTGCTTGTAAAATGTGATCTCTCAAACTTGTTTGCACCGTCATTCCCATAGCGCGAACGCGTAAGGGTTTGACTCTTTCCTACCGACTCAAAGCATCTGCAACGACATTTGCTTTGCCCGGATGGTATTTGATCACACAATCGTAATCGTTCAGGAGCTCAACCCAACGTCTCTGTCTCATGTTAAGCTCCTTCTGATCAAATATGTGCTGTAAACTCTTGTGATCTGTGAAGATAATGCATTTGGTACCATAAAGGTAGTGTCTCCAAATCTTTAATGCAAATACAACAGCTCCCAGTTCAAGATCGTGTGTCGTATAATTCTTCTCATGTATCTTTAGCTGTCGTGAGGCATAAGCAATGACCTTGTCTCGTTGCATCAAAACACATCCGAGTCCCTGATGGGAAGCATCACAATAAACTACAAAGTCATCATTGCCTTCTGGGAGTGTTAAAATTGGAGCATTGCACAATCTTTGTTTCAGTGTCTGGAATGCCTCTTCCTGTTTCTGAGTCCACACAAAAGGTTCAGACTTCTGTGTGAGTTTGGTGAGAGGCAAGGCTATCTTGGAGAAATTCGAAATGAATCTCCTGTAGTAACCTGCCAATCCCAAAAATGATCGGATTTCTGTCCGTGTTGTAGGCACATCCCAGTTCTTGATTGCTTCAATCTTGGCAGGATCCACGTGAATACCATCACTGTTAATCACGTGACCTAAAAAAACCGAACTTCTCTTAACCAAAATTCACACTTGGAGAATTTGGCATAGAGTCGTTCTTCTTTCAGAAGCTCCAAAACTGTCCTGAGGTGTTGCTCATGTTCCTGCTTGGTTCTTGAATAAATCAGTATATCGTCAATGAAGACGATTACAAACTGATCTAGATACGGCTTGCACACCCGGTTCATTAAGTCCATGAACACAGCCGGTGCGTTCGTCAATCCGAATGGCATCACCATGAATTCGTAGTGTCCATATCGGGTACGAAAGGCCGTTTTGGGTATGTCTTCTTCTTGAATCCGGAGCTGATGATAGCCTGATTTCAGGTCTATCTTCGAAAAGTACTGTGCTCCTTGTAACTGATCAAACAAATCATCAATCCTCGGTAACGGGTACCGATTCTTGATGGTGAGTTTGTTGAGCTCTCGATAATCAATGCACATTCTGAAAGTTCCATCCTTCTTTTTGACAAGAAGAACCGGAGCTCCCCACGGGGAAAAGCTCGGTCGGATGAATCCTTTATCGAGAAGTTCTTGCAACAGGTTGGACAACTCTTGCATCTCCGATGGTGCGAGTCTGTAGGGAGACTTGGCTATAGGAGTTGCTTCCGGAATCAAATCGATTCGGAACTGCACCGATCTCTCGGGTGACAGTTCCGGTAAGTCATCCGGAAATACTTCTGCAAAATTTCTCACCACTGGTACATCTTGAACCTTGATTGCCTTCACGTGCAGTATTACACTGACACGATGCTTCACTTAATCTCTATGAATCTCCAGAAATTGATTATTCTCCGTTCAAGCGTAGGTATTATATATACTAAGTTCTATCATCTAGGTGGCACCTAATTAAGCTATACTTATGTTTAATTATATTATTAACTACATATAATATATACCTATATAATTTTGAACATTATATTTAATTCAAATATGCATGGTTAAAATGACATACCTTCGGAGTCATCCGACTCCGCGTGTACATCTGGTGATGGTAGAGCGAGCAGTTCCTCGGTGGTGGTTGATGCGATTGGAACAGTTGGAGTTGTTGGAGGCTTCCTCTTGGGGCAATCTCTTGCGAAATGTCCAAGTATTCCGCAGGTGTAGCAGTGGTGGTTGTGTTGAAAGGTTTCGACACTCCTGAATTAGGTGTCCCTTCTTTCCACAGCTCAGACAATGTCTACATGGCTTGTTCCCAGCATGATGAAACCTACACTTGTTACACTTGGGATAATCACCAATGTACTGATGAGGATTTGATGTCGTAGAGCTTTTGCAATAAACAGACCAGTGCCCTGTCTTTCCACAACGGGTACACTGTCGACATGGGTCTCTGTCATAATGATGATATTGACAGAGTTGACAGAAAGGGGCCGTCCCACCATAATTTTTGTTATCCATTTTGGACAAGTCCGGCATGACTTGACTGATCGGGATGGCCTCGGTGTAGCTCACCGGTCTCTTCTGCTTTTTAGTAGGATGCCGTTTACGTTTCTTGCTAGTGTCGCCTTCCGCAGGTTCTTTTCCTTTGGAGGTGACAGGTGGAAAGCTCCTAGCGTACTCTTCACTGCTCCTAATCCTATTGATGATCTCAGGAATGATTGCAACCAACTGCTCCGTAATCAAGGTTGCCAATGCAGCAGTCGCTGGTTCCACCTCGGGTAGAGGGGAATGAGGTGGTGATGGTGGTTGTCCCTGTGACATGTCAATCCTAACCGAAAAAATCATCGGTTAGTATTTATGCCCAAATAATGTATCGTATGCAAATAAATCCAATGTCCTGTGTTTTCTACATGAGGGTCCCTAGGTTATAGTCTAGGCCAAACCGTTTGAAACAAAATGACCTATATTTCTCTATAACCATGGCTCTGATACCAATCTGTCACACCCCGGGCCGGCGGGAACGGATCGTGTTTTCCCGTCGGGCAGAAGTTTCCCGGGGCGCGATATCTTTGAGTGATAATCAATTGATCAGATTGTTTACATAGCACATGAGATATAAATGAGAAATGCTAATCATGACATGAAATAGAATTACAAAGTTAAATTACATTATACATCATAATTTAACTAAGTAACTCTAATCAAGAAGAATCAATGAGTTTATATCTTGAACTGTACAAGATATACAAAAGTGATTCACTGTTTGTCATCTAAAAGTATGCAATCAAAAGTAAGCTAGGTCTTCTATAAGTCCACTAGCTTATCACTTGCACATATGTATCTACACCTGTCCGTCACCTGAGAAAACATGCATTTAAACAAAGTCAACACTAGGTTGTGAGTTCATAAGTAAGTAAATTGAAACCATTGAACCGATCATGCACACATTCACAATGTTATATTGTTGCTTGTATACTTGTTCACCTGTTCCACCCAATGGCCTCTCTTTAGTTATATGTACAAGTAGTATATCACCTGACTAAGTATGCTTATATATAGGGAATCATGAAAGGGTCAAGCCCAGACGCTATCCCACCACATACTCAACAAAGTTTCCACACCACTTGCGATACAACTAAAGATGTCCATTTCCCAAATATCCGAATCGTCCGCTGTGTAATCATATGTAGAATAATAATATAGTAAGAGGGGTTTAGTTATCAAACCGAAGTATTGATAGGCCCTCGATGAGTTAAGGAATTTAGATTATTTAAATCTGATCCTTGTATTATTCTATACTTGAGGTGGGTTAACTGATGATACTCTATTAAATATAAAGAGTGTGAGTTAACCCCTTGCATCTTGTCCTTGAATCATAGTGCATAGAGCCTAAAAGGAATCTATTGAAATCCTCACGTAATCAGATTTCAATGCATCCGATTTATCTCTACCACTATGTATGCCTATTGTCCTCAACGAAATCTATTACTAGTAGTGTAACATGAGAGCAGATCACCTTCTCAACCTACTAGTCAATAGGGTTTTCGCTGGATTAATTACTTATCACTGTAGATTAATATCACCATGTGTCGCTTACCAGAACCTGACTTGAGGTCGCCCTGTCACCGGTCATACGTTACCGGCCAATGAATCAATACGATCAACATACTAGCCCTACAAGCTAGAGGTTTGTCAAACCTATGGTACCACTATGCTATCGTCGGTTTAGTCACGTCAAACTAACTGGTCAGCGAATTAAAGGGACTTACATGATCAACTTGAACAATTTGGCACATGATTGGAGTGATATAATGCAAACAGGTCAAATGTAATTAATTGTAATTGTATTCACTTGTACTCTTGTTCTCATTGTCATATGTTCTCCGTGATATTAACAAAGTTAAATAAGAACTAGTCTTATTAGATTATGTTAATTAATTGAGTGAATGATGTTGTTATCATGAAATTATGTTATCATGATTATCATTCCATGCTACTTGTTCTTCTTGTAATATGTGTTGAGTTATAAGATTAAGTATTATAAGATCTAGTCTTATTACACTTATTTAACTCTTGTATTGAATGATGTGAGAAGATTTGAGTGAGAAATGGTAGTGAGAAGTTAGAGAGAGAGGATGGAGCCGGGTTAGGGTTTTTAGTGTGAGAAAATGAGGTGTTGAATGAAGAAGATGAACTCTTTCAGGGTATTTATACCCCGAGGATGTTCGGGTTCGTTTTCGTTGCTCGGTTCTCGTTTTCGTTACGGTTCCGGAAGATTGAGCGTAATTTAAATGGAATTAAATAAAAGAAGCTAATTTAATTATTTTGATGAGTTTCAAAATTGTAAAATGCTATTTATATTATTTTATTAAATTATTTTCGTATCGTATCGTGTTTCGTTTTCGTTTCGTCAGATCGCGTCACCTTCGCGCGTAATTCGTTCGAATCGTCACCCGAACGAATACGACAATGGTTTTGCTTTCTGACTTTTGTTTTCTACTTTTCAGTCATTATTTCAGAACTCTAAACTCACAGATATGTTTGTGTGAATCGTCACTCCCGCAAACACGCTGTCAGTTCGTCATTCTGCAATAACACTGCATAAATGTTTTAATTGTGTTTCCTCACTGTCGGACTCAACTATACATCATGATTTCACATTGTTTTTGTACTGACTTGTCGGTCATCTGATTCCTGTCATCTGTGGACATCAGATCGCAACCGATATGTTTCTGAATATCGTTTGAATACCGTTGTTTCTCATGATTTGTTGTGTTAACTGTAATTAAGTTTTCACTTAATAAACACAACTAATGTTTCAAATGTACGCTGTACTTAATGTATTTAAGTTCATACGAAAATACGTACAACGATTTCTTGTATTTAGGATTATGTTAATACAAGTACTGTTTAAGCTTACGTACGTACACATAGAATAAAGTGATAGTACACATACCGTACGGACTTGCCGGACGATCTGGCACTTGCTGTTACATTTATATTGTATGATAAGGTTATAATCATGATAAGATATTCATATTAATATGATATCATTCTGAACGTGATAAAGTAAGGAAATGAAGAAAGCTAGCAGATTATGCCTTACTAAGCTCAGGTGAGTTCTTTGTAGCTATATTTTAAATGTTTTATCATTTTGGGCTGGTATGCATGTTATAAAGTTATTGTATGAAAGTGATTTTAACCTGATTATGGTCATGTAAAGAATGTTTTCAGATAAATAGTGTTTTCAGGTAAAAAAAAATGTTTTAAAGTAAAGAACGTTTTAAGTCTCAACTGTGGTTGGGAAGTAAATGATTTTAAAAAGTCTCAGCTGAGGTGTAAAGAATGTTTTAAGTCTCAATTGTGGTTGAAAAATAAATGGTTTTCAACGTCTAGGCCGAGGTCGAGCAGGAAATGTGATATTGAAGTCCCGGCTGCGGTTGGGCAAAAGTTGAGCACTGCGGTGCGGAGAATGGTTTATGATTATGATGGTTTAAATGAGTTAAACCATGTTATGTATGAATGAATGATGTTATGGATATGAATGATATATGTAAAGTGATGTTATGTGAATGATTGTTATGTAATGAAGTCTTGTACCAGGATGAGTTGTCAACTTCGGTTGATAGTTATAGAGTCTTGTGGAAACACAAGCATGTCGACTGCGTGTCACCAGTTGAGGAAGTCTTATGCATGCATGATCTGTCAACTTCGGGTTGATAGTTATAGAGTCTTGTATTTATACAAGCATGTCGACTTCGGCATTCAGTTATAGAGTCTTTTGCTGCACAAGCATGTTGACTTCGGTCAACAGTGAAGGCTAAAGTTTTATGCATAGTATGATTGATGTCATAATGATATGTATGTTATGTATTTGAATTATGCTATGTTATATAAAGATATGAATGGGTAAAGATTTTCATAAAAAGTTAACTTAGAACTCACCAGCGAAAGCTGACTTGATTTAACATGCATGTCAGGTTAAGCAAGTTATGATAAGGATATGATGGCTCGTGGTATGACATGAGGACTACCTATTTATGAACTGGCATTCCTATTGAGATTAAAGAATAATTTACGAATGTGGTTTAGATGTTTTAATTACGATTAAAGGTTATGTAATGATTCCCGCTGTTATAATATATGATTATTCTACGGTTTAAGAACTATGCTTTTGATGCTTTTGCTAACCGAGTGGACTTCCGGGGCTCAGGGGCTCGAGGCCTCTCAATATAATATATTTCTAAAAGACTTTTTGTGTAATTTTTTTAAAAAAATGACTTATGATGTAACCATAATATATACCAAATTGAATAAAAATTATTTTATTATTATTTAATATAAGAAATACAAGATAAATTAAAATCTAATAAAATCTTGTTTATAAATAGTTAATAAGAGCAAGAAAGGAGTGAAAACCAAATTTTATGTGGCATAGAAATCTCACATGTTTCATATAAAATTTTTATTTATTATATAGTATAGATATAGATATAGATAATTAGTCAAGAATTATTCGTCCGTTTTTGTGTCTTTTCATTTGTCATCATGTTTTTCTTCTCGTCGATGTGTCTTACTATTTTTTTTATTAATGATGAGTTTTAAAAAAAATAATGGTACGTGAAACAACAAATGTCACACTTCAACCGATGACAAATACATTCGGGCGTGATTTGTAACTGTCTAAAAGCTAATTGTGCTACTTTAAAATTTTAATATTTAAACATTTATATTACAAACTCATTTCATGTCACACCCCGAGCCGGCGGGCTGGATTGACTTTTCCGCCGGGCGGAAGGTTCCCGGAGCGTGATATCGTGAGTGATAATCGAATGATCAGATTGTTTACATAGCACATGACAAATAAATGAGAAATGCTAACACATCCATGATATAGAATTACAAGATTAAATTACAATGTATCGTTCATAATTTAACCAAGTAAATCTATCAAAAGAATCAATGAAACTATATCTTGTATCTGTACAAGATATACAAAAGATGATTCATTGTTTTTGTCATCAAAAACATGCAACAAAAATGAAGCTAGGTCTTTTAAAAGTCCCCTAGCTTAGTCCGTGCATCTAAGTAGCTACACCTGTTCATCACATGAGAAAACATGCATTTAAACAAAGTCAACACTAGGTTGGTGAGTTCATAAGTATGTTAATTGAAAACCTTGATTCATTCACATGCACAATCACAATGTTAATCATGTTACTTGTATGTTATTTGTTTCATCTGTTCACCCAATGGCTTCTCAATAGTTATATTCACAAGTAATATATCATCCTAGTAGTGATGCTTATATATAGGGCATATGTAAGGGAACTAAGCCCTAGCCAACATCCCACCACATCACTACTAGAACTCCACACTACTTGCAATACAACTATTGATTTCCATTCCCATTCCACATGTTCATCTCATTATTGATCACCTGTGTTATCATGTATAGAATAATATAATGATAGAATTGTAGTTATCAAACCAAAGTATTGATAACCATTATATGTATTAAGGATATTAGATTTACTTAATATGTTCCTTGTATTATTCTATTGCTTGTGGGGTTAACTGTTACTTCACTTTTAAATATTAAAAGTGTTTATTAACCATTTGTCATTTGTTCTCAATGCGAAGTGCATAAAGCCTAAAAGGAATCCATTGCAATCCTCACGTAATCAGATTTCAATGCATCCGATTTACCTCTACCACTTTGTGATCCCATTGTCTTCATCGAAACTGTTACTAATAATATGACCTGAGAGAAAATAAATTCCTCAGTCTACTAGTCCACAGGTAACGATGGATTGTGTACATCGATGTTAGTGTTTGTTCTCATTGTGGGATGTTCTCATGTGATTAACAAGGTTGAATAAGAACTTTTCTTATTAAGTTATGTTAATCATTGTGTGAATGATGTTGTTTTCATGAAGTTACGTTATCATGATTATCATTTCATGTAATCCATATGTTCACCATGTAATCCTTAAGCCGTAGTAAGAACTAGTCTTACTACCCTTAAGTGACGCAGGTGGTGGATACTCAATGCTCCATGTTATCGCATAAAATGTTTTAAGGTGTAAACTAAGTGTTTTAAGTACTTGACTTATCACACTTAGTTAATTTTAATGTTGAATGGTATTAAGAAGATGTATTATCTTCTAATCATTCATGTGTCTTGTAATGTCATCATGTTTCTCTGTAAATGTTCTCAATGTTTGTTTGTGTATGAATTTTCTCAATGTTTACTCATGTAAGAATAACTAAGTGTTATAAGATAAAATCTTACAACTATGTTATTCTAGTGTGTTGATGAATTATGAAATTATATTATCATATTCATCTGATTGTCCCTGTCATATCATGATCATACAAGCATGCATACAATGATAAGCGATAATAAACAATTTAATATTATCTAAATCAAAGTATAAGCAATATGTTAAGCAAAACTTTTAAATAAATAAAAGTAAGCATGTTTCTCAGCCCTGAGAGTTTAAAATCAGTTAAGATTAAAGAAAAGGGGCATATGAACTCACCTGGTATTGAAGTGGTTGACTTAGTTTAAAAGAGGAATGCACGCGCTCTTTGATTGTACTTGTGTTTGTTCTCACGATCCTGTATTGATTTCATGTTGTATTTGACTCATAAGTATCAATTATTGTGATTTGTGTGCATGTATGTGTTAGCCTAAAAATTGGCTAACACCCTGAGTCGCGGTCTTCATTCGGCCCCGTTTAGATGTTATGAACTTTACTAACACTTAGGCTTTAGGTCAAGGATTGTAAGTCCGTAGCAAGTGATAACTTATCTCACCAGGTGTTTGTTAAATTCATCTTAACATTCTTGTATTTATTTATTAACACTTGTAAAAGATAAGCTTTTATGATTTGGAAATCTCATTAACCCATAATTGTCATTTTTATCACTTTAGTTCAATGTTAGGTTTAATTTCGACCCATTGGGCCAGGTGTTGGGCCAAAGTACGTGGGTGGCCAACTAATTACTATTGGACCGAATTTGTGGGTTGCTAGAAGATGGGCCTGAGTTAATCAAATGGGCCGAAAAGAATGGATCTGGGCCGAGGGTAGATAATTGGGCCGGATCAGGCCTTGTCTTATGTGCTGATTAGGATCTCTTGGGTTGTTTGGTTACGTGGGCCACTTCCATCGCATGGGCTATTACATAAAGTCGTTGGGCCTAAACCAAGAATGGACCGAATGTTCAAGGGTTTGAACTACCGAATGTGTTGTGGTTGTTTTATCCATCTTGGCCCATAGCAGAGTCGGGCCTGGTGATTCTCAAATGAACGACATGTCTGATGGAAATGGTTCTGCAGCAAGGGTTCGTAGCAGGATTCAGGTACATGGCAGTTCATAGGTTCGTGTGCATCACAAGGTGGATGGTTCGGCCATGGGTTCACATGAAGGCTCGGCTAGGTTCGTGGCACACAGTGGTCACAAGGTTCGGTGATATATAGGTTCGTCTGGTAGTGTGCTAACAAAGGTTCGGCCGAAGTAACTAAGGTTCGGCCGTCCATTAGAGGTTCGTGATTTGTCGTGCTTGCAGCCCCTAGGTTCGCTGGGAGGATTCGGCTCGCTAGGTTCGCCATGCAGCTTGTGCATGGGTTCGGCAACATCCCGAGGGTTCGGTGATTCCAGTTGGTTCGTTCCTTAATGGGTTCGGCCACCGTAGATCCTCCAGGTATAAGGTTCGCTCAATTTAGGGTTTGACCATTTGCAATTATCAGCTCAAGGGTTCGTGGGCCAGCATACAACATGCAGGTTCAGGGAGAGTTCGGTGGTTGATGATGAAGGTTCGGCCGGTGCTGACAGGTTCGCGACCCCAAAGGGTTCGGCGGGTGGGTGGTGCGGCCAGCTCTGGTTCCCCCACGAACCTGTTCTTCATCATCATCAACTCCCCATTGTTGCTGAGTGGCTACCATGGTAGTAGAGTTAACCTCGAAAGTGTAAGGATCGAAGGCCATAATCCTTGGTCGTTTTGTGTTTGTGTGAAATAAACAAAACAAGAAGAGAAACCCTATTTTCGAACTTTTCAAGCTCAAATACCTCGGATTTGGCCGGTCAAAACTTCAGATCAGTTGTACTTCTAGGTAGAGCTCGTTGCTAGCTACGCGTGGACACCAAGAACATCAAATTTCGTTGAGAATTGAAGAAGTTATGGGGTTTTGAAGCTTGGAAATGGTGGTGATCTTCTAGAGAGAGAAAGGGACGAGATTTGGAGTTTAGAGAGAGAGTGAGTTGAGAAAATGAAAGAAATTCCCTTCATTTAGTCTTTTTATACCCCGGGATGTTCGGGTTCGTTTCGGTTGTTCGGTTCGCGTTTTCGTCGCGTTTCCGGAATTTTACGCGTAATTTATTTGTTTTAAATAAAAAGAAGTTAATTTAATTATTTTGATGAGTTTCAAAATTGTAAAACATTATTTATTTTATTTTATTAATTTATGATCGTTCGTGTCGTGTTTTCGTTTTCGTTTCATCAGATCGCGTCACCGTCGCGCGTATTCGTTCGAATCGTCATTCGAACGAACACGTCGATGGTTTGGCTTTCTGACTTTTGTTTTCTACTTTCCAGTTATCATTTCAGAACGTTAGACTCACAGATATGTTTGTGTGAATCGTCACCCACGCAAACACATTGTCAATTAGTTATTCTGAAACAACACTGCAATATTGTTTTAGGTTGTGTTTCCTCACTGTCGGACTCAACTAAACATCCTGTTATCACATTGTTTTCACAATGATTTGTCGGCCATCTGATTCCTGTCATCTATGGATATCAGATCGCAACCGATTTGTTCTTGTTATCTGTTTGAACACTATTGTTTCTCATGATTTGTTGTGCTAATTGTACTTAGGTTTTCACTTAAATACACACAACTATTGTTTCAAATGCGTGTTGTGCTTACAGTATTTAAGTTTACACAAAAATACGTACAACTGTTTCTTGTATTTTGAATTCTGTTAATACAAGTATTGTTTACACACAGGTATTTACACATAGTTACTGTTGAAAGTACACGTACCGTACGGACTTGCCGGCCGGTCAGGTACTAGTTGTCACATTTCAACAACCATGAAATCAAATTACATTAAAATATTCAACACGCAGAAGAGATACATAACAAATGTTTAAATTAATTAACAAAGTCCAAGATTCTTATGTTTGTCTTTATGTCTTCACAAAATCATGTTACATATATAAAATAAAGGTTTTTTATTAACTATTTGTATAGTTGGTGAGTATCACATACATTTGATATAAATATGTATAAAAGGATGCAAACAACAATCTATATAGTATGTATCAAAGGCATGTATGATAACAAGTTGCTATGAATGGATATGTCTCAACGTTTGTGTCCAAACAATTATCCATACAAAATGATAATTCAAGTATATATTCAATGAACTACACTTGTATTTTAACAAGTTTGTTAAATGTATTTTTTACCTTTTTAACACAATGACAAAAACCAACGCGAATGTGTTATCCAACTAACCTTAGGTTACTAAGTACTAATGTTTGCTTAACTATTAACAACAAATAATCACATTATGTATCACACATAACAGTTCATATAAAAACTAATTAGATCTAAAGCTTGCATCATATTTGAATGACTTCTAAGGTTTGAATAAGTTTGAATACAAACATGTGTAACATACCTAAAAGATATAAAAGTGTGAAAAAGGGAGTATGAGAAACTCGTAGTTTGTTTAACTATGCCAGAATATTCTCATAGAGTTTGTGAGTTAACGAAATCACACATCATCCTAATGTCTAAAAAAATAAACTTAGTGTGTTGTTTTAAATATGCTAAGCTTTGATATTTTGATAATAATTTTAAAATGATAAATTATGAATATTAGTTTGCTAGAATCCCATATTCACATAAACCCTAGAATCGAGCTCTCAAATCTCAATCAATCCAATCAAATTGTTGTTCGTGAGTGAGTTTAATCATAGGTTAATGATCTTAGAAACAAGTTGATTCGTGCAGTGAATTATCTATAATCATTTCATTTTGATGAAGATTAACTGTATAACAGATTCTGAGAAATATGGACTCTTGATTCAAGGAATTAGAGCACCTCAAATAGATTAGTTGGTATCGTTCACTTTAGAATGCAAGCGCAATGATGAATATGTGTTCAAGTTGAATGTAAGAATGTGTTAATTCGATTGTTGTTTTAATATGTTCAAACACTTTCGGGTTAGTGTTCAAGGCATTTGCTTCCAAATTTAATAAAATTAATTGGTGGTTTAAGTTCTTGATTATGACAGAAACCTTTAACCGTTATAATCTGAAAGTTTCAAACGTTGTACAATCATTTTTGGGGTTGAACCGGTACGAGTAGAGTCTAAGATGAGACCAGTTTATCCAAAAAAAAAAAAAAGACGAGACCAGTTTGTTTTGAAATTGAGTTTCCAACTTTACACTACTAGTCCTTGTAGTTTCTTATTCTTTATGCTCTTGTTTTCCAGCTTTGCTAACATTAAGTTTTATTTTTCAGTAATTTACAGTTTCAATCCCTTTATTTATTATTTTAATTTTTTTTTGTTAAAATTTTTATATATACATTTACAAAACCTAATCAATGCAGGTAAACAGTACAGGTTTTTATACAAAGTCTAACAAAATTAATTTGTACATATTTTATAACTTAAAAATTTAACAAAACTTTATAAATTAGTTCTTATTGCTCTTTATTTAATTTGTTTTATACAATTTGATTGGTTTATTTCTAAGTAAAAATCTTATTAACATTTTCTACTAGATGGTTATATGTGTATGTGCATGAATGAATGTATGTATATAACACAATCTTATAAAGGTCTTATTCAAAAGTTTTATTTTGTTTAGATCTAATTGGCTTATTGTGTTGCAAATAAACATACATACATACATACATATTTATATATATATATATACACACACACACATTATTAGGGTTAACTTAAATCTTAATAAAAGAAAAATATTTTATATGCATTATTATGCATGTACGAGTTTATAAAAAAAGATATACACGTGAACTTTCTTTTTTTCAAATCTAATAAAATTAGAAATTGAAATTATTTTCAAAAACCCTAAAGGTTACAACACAATCACGTACTTCTAATATGTAAATTGTAATGAGAAAACAAAACAAATTTATCAAATACATAAAAAATAATGACAATATAAAATTATAGTAAAAAACGTAATACAGAGTGGCCCAATGTATTTGTTTAACCTCTATATATTCGCCTAAATCAATCCAAATGTTTTTTTTTCGAATATTATTGTAAATATGTAGATTACTTTTTTCTTTTACGTTTGAGCTCTAATTTCATATATACCCAATTGAAAATTTTAATTACATATATACCCAATTTTAATATCTTTACATGTTTTGACAAAAATACCCTTTTATCTATCTCTTTGAATTCCAAAATCACAAACGTAAACTTCCCATACAAACAGGATTCTCGTTCCTTGCCCCCACCCCATACGACTGCAGGCCTCACGTCTCCTCCTGCCGCTGCCCCTCCCGTAGCCTCCCGCCGCCCCTTCTGTCGTCGTTGCCCCTCCATACGAGCATCATCAACACTTCTAGGGCACCATCGTCATCCCTCCCGTCTCGATCCAGGTTTGCTTCAAACATCTTCCATGGTTGTGACTAACCCCTAGGTTTGCTTCAATCATTTCAGTGACCATCTATGCGAATGTATTTGTTTCTATCACACTTTCAGATAGAAGTGATTGTAGGTAGGATATATGTGTTTCAAGTTTTTGTAGAACGAAGATTGAGGTAACATTCAATAACATGTGAATGTGTTTTATAAGTAAATTTTCATAATTTAATTAATATTTTTTTAGTATTTGTGGTATTATAGGTAAATAAAAATTTAAAAGTAAGGGTAAAATAGTAATTCCTTAATTCATTTTAATTAAATTGGGTATATTTGAAATTTTTATCATTAGGGGAGGGGATATATGTAATTGAAATTTTGGAGTGGGTATATATGTAATAAATGAACTTTAGAGGGGGATATATGTAATTGCCCCTATATGTAAATTCATCACCATTTAAGATTTAACATCATTGTAAATATTTTGATACAAAACTTATAACGATGTTAATTCTAGGAGTGAGCAAAAAACGAAAAAAACAGAATCGGAATCGAATAAACCGAAAAAACCGAACCAAACGAATAACCGAAAAAACGACTAAAAAACCCGAAAGAACCGAACCAATTTTTATTATTGTTTAAAAATTAAGATATATATCACTATTTTACACCTATTTAACGGGATGAATACACACAAAGAGTCTACCATTAGGAATTGGGATGGTAAAAATTTGAATTAGATGAACACTATCATTTTAAAAGATGATGAAGTTTAAATTATTGCATCTTTAGTTATTTACTTTTGAGCTCTTTTTTAAATGTAAGATGATGATAATAATTTAGTTTTATTGTAATTAGTTGATTTTCGATCAATTAATTTATGAATTATCTATTGTTGTGTTTTTAATATTGGGTGAGAGAAAGAACAACAAAAAAACAAAAACGAAATAAAGTAAAATAAAAAACCGAATTGAGCAGACACCAATAAAAAAACCGAAAACCGAATGGTTCTTAATAACAAAAAACCGACTATATCGGTTTCGGTTTTATCCAAAAACTGAACATAGCTCTAGTTAACTTTTAAACGGTACTAAATTTACACAAACACATAAAAGAAGAAAGTGTTCTACATTTGTTACAATGATGTTCGAAAAAATTAAATATTTGAATTGATCTTGATGTTCGAACATACCTAAGAATTCTAAGAAGGATTTTTAAAAACTCGAAAACCGACTCAAACAAACTCCGATTAAATTTATTTTTACATTATTGGAACCGGTTTATAATTCCCTAAAACCTAAACCTTAAATCATAAGTAATAAACCTCAACAATAAAACCAAAATTATAAAAACAAACCCTAAACCTAAAGGTAAAACCTAAAAGATAAAATGATTAATTTACATATTAATGAATACTTTAGGTAATAAACAATAATTAATTGCTTTAATAACTAAAGAAATGATATGCATTATATTTTTTGATTTGTAACAGTTATTATCTTTAAATTAACTGATAATAAAACTTCATTCGGCGTTATGTTAAAAGTTAAAACTAACTATTATAAATCAATAAGGTAAAATATAATTTATGTAATTATTAAAATTTAAACTACTAAATCAAAAATAGCGTCAAACATAACGACAAAAACTGTAACTTTCTCTATCTCTTTTTACTTTACTTTTTAAATAAATTAAAAAAGGACATGTCACACCCTGACCGACGGCGGAACACGTCGGGCGCGATTTCGAATGCTCATGGTGCTATGTTATAAGTTTCGATGATTAAGACAATTGTATTAATGATTCAATAAACCAAATAAAAGGCATAAATAATCCATGGCAATATCCATTACATTTTTCTCAAATACAAACTACATTAAACAAAATAATCTACATTGTTTAAATTTTAAATATAGGTCTACTAACATAAACCTATCATATGTCTTGGCCAAAGCATCCACTTAACCATTCATATGCAAAATAAAGATTTTTGTCAACTATTTGCATAGTTGGTGAGTAACTCATACAATTTATATAGTATACTTAGAAAACTGATGCAATTCAATTAGACTACAAAGTCTAAACTCTAGCATGCATATCCTACTAGTTTGCAATTAAGTTTTTAGAATATCTCGTCTCCAAACTCGTATCGATACTTAGCTAAAAAGCTTAGTATATATACAAGTCTACAATAGTTTATATCGTCTCCAAACAGTTCCAATACAAAGCACAAAAGTTGAGTATTTTCACAAGTCTGCCCATAGTTGTACTTTTCACCCTTTTAACACATTTGACTTAAGTCAAAGCGAATGTGGTATCTAACACACCTTAGGCTACTCGGTATCGAATAACATAGAATATCATAGCATCACAAAGCCAATAAAATCACATAGCATGAATTCAAACCAAATAGAGTAAAGACATTGCATCTATAGAATTTGACTCTAGAATAACTTATTTTTGAATACTAGCATATGTAAGATCCCTAAAATACAAAATGTAAAGAGGGATTATGGAATTACTCACTTTAATGGTGCTCGAGAAAACTAGTATAATGAAGAAGAATCAAGATCAATAGTTGTATGAAACTGGATGCCCTAAGGTTTGAACGTGTGTGACCAGACAACATCTTAAAGGAACAAGTATACGATCCAAATGCAAATGTGGTTCAACCTAGTTAAACAAATGCAACGAGGACGGGTAAACATTATGCTAGGCATAGCGGAATAAACAGACATCATAGGTCGTACTCGTTGGATCTAACGAGCCTATACAAGACTACACCAATCCTAAAGGTGGCCTAAACAAGGCTACCTAAATGAGACTAATGCCCTTAATTAAGAACCTAAGATCAACTACTTAGACTAGAAAAACAATAAATAAACGAATAATGAAGAGAAGAAAAAGAAGGAGAAAATTGCCTCAAATAAGCTTTACAGAAGAGACGATCTCAAAGGGAAGCACTTACTCGTCAAGAGCATAAAAAACTATTATGTTCAACGTCACAAAGGCTGTTGCACTTGTAGAACCACCAAAATTTGGTCATTCTCATTGATTATGCACAATTAGGAGTTGAGAATTATAAGACACCAAGCAAGGGTATTTATAGGTGTTTAAAGAGGCAAAATATTGGTTTTTTGGGCGATGTGGGATGGTTTTAAGGGAGCTGGTCGCGACTTGCAAATCATCAACTATATCAAACTTGTTTTCGCGATTCCCGCTTTGTTATAACTCCGTTTCGCGCATGGTTTTCGCCTACGTTCATCGTTTTCAGAGTACTATCATATGGAAGAGAGTAATCTAACATTCATGGTGTTGAGAATTGAGTTTAAACTTTGGATCTTGGTGTGAGTCAAAGGTTACGGTCTCAAATTTTTGTTTGTGATTCTTGCTTCGTATGGGCTCAGTTTTATGCACTGTTTGAATCTAGTTGCTTCTTAGTATCTATTATACTTAATAAATCAAAATAATTTTGGACACTTGTCAAAAATCTAGAGCATGCTCAAACTATTTTTCCCGCCTATCTCTTCTAATAAATACATTACTTTATTAAATACTAATAATAATAATTATATAATTATATATTCTTTATACCTTTTTCAATTAAAAAATGTTCTTAATAGCAAAAAAATATATTACATAATAGTATTAAATACTAATTATATTATATATACAGTTTATAATTAAAAATGATTTCTTAATATAATAAAAAATATTTTAATATTAAAAAACACACTTTTAAAAAATCAAATTACTATAAAATATGAAAATTTTCTAATAATTTACAAATCATAATAACTTTTTATAATTTATAAGTCATTATTATTAACTATTTTTTTTATCAACGTGTGTAATAATAGATAACATCCTATTATTTTGTAAAAATGACATTTTTTAAAAAACAACTTTTTAAAATGAAATGTTTAAAAAATTAAACTTTGAAAACAGAATTTTTTTAAAATACAATATTATTATTTTATTTTATATGTAATGTTGATAATATTTTAAATCAAAAAATCATTTACAGTTATTAAAGTTATATTATTGAATACTTATTAATTTTTATTAAACACGTGTAATACACGGGATACTAACCTAGTACTAGTATATCTAGAAGATTTGTGTGGTCCAAAATGTTAGTTCGAGGATGGGGAAATGTTGGCTAAATAGTCACCCGAAAGTTATCTTATATCAAAACTAATAATCCAACATGTAGAGCTTCTTACTTGCTATCATTTACATCTAAGCCTTACAATACACAATGTCCTATCTTAAAATATGTATATAATGTAAGTTGGATGATAAGACGGCAAGGATATCAGTTTTATGTGTGTTCACGAAGTCTCCAACGTTTTTTATCAACTTAAGTTTTAGTCCTTGAAAGATGGATAGTTGGTTCAAAATAGATGAACTAGAGACCGAATGAGTAGGAGAAAGGAGATGAAATTTAGTAGGATAAATCCCTATGTTTATGGCTTTCTCTATCATTTCTAATCCAAAGATTCTTAAGTTATATTTTTACGTTTAGGTTTGAAAATTGTAAGATGGACCCGTTAAATTTTATATTTTAACTTCTTAAGTTAAAACCATTTATAAAAACTTATACACTTTATTTCTAACATTTATAACCTTACATTTTATAAAACTTAATTAATTTCAATTAATTAAATCTTCTATTCTTTTTTTTGTTAATAAAATTTACATATAAATATATTTATAAGTTGTAACATAGTTAGATAGAGAAAAATTTTACGTAATTATTATGATTTTGAGATGTGCCAAAAGTGCGTGTCGAAATCCGTCATCGGAATTTATGACAAGTGGCAAAATTTATTCTTCTTTATTAGTAAGATAAGATAAGATAATATAAGTTAATTAAACAATAAATTGTAATAAATAATTATAATAATCCATTATAAATTATATAATTAATAATAAACAAATACCTAATTTTCTTTACAAAATATAATCAACGAGCTTTGCTAAATGTAATCAATAAATTTTATAATATTTATGCTTTGATAAATTAATATAAAGTTAAGCATGTACTATTTTTAGAGATTTTTACGCTATTTTTTCATTCTTCTCTTTTACTAAACGTATATTAAATATTATTTATACATATTTAAATCGATAAATACTGTTAATATATTAAAAAAGATATATAATAATAAAAACACACTTCTTAAAAAAAATTATTATAAAATATTAAACTTTAGAAAAATGATTTTTTTTTGAAACTATGATTTTCTTTAAAACTATGAATTTTTTAAAAACCGGTCTCTTTATTTTTTTTGATACAAAAATACTTTAAAATCAAAGTTTTTAATAACTGTGATATTAATTAAAATGTCATTTTTTAAAACTTTTTTTAAACATAAACGAAATGTTTAAGAAACAACCTTTAAAAAAAGTTGAAGAAAATTATGTTATTTAATTACTCATATTTTTTATTTTTACATAATTTCCCTATTATATTTGCATGTTAGTGCCCCGTAATTTATACAAGTTAATTAAAAAAATATTTAAAAAAAACAACAAAAATTTACAAATCTAAAACAGAATTTGGAATATATAATAGTGAAATTATGTAAAAATAAAAAATATAAGTAATTAAATAACATAATATTCTTCAACTTTTTTTAAAGGTTGTTTCTTAAACATTTCATTTAAAAAAAGTTTAAAAAAATGACATTTTAATTAATATCACAGTTATTAAAAACTTTGATTTTAAAGTATTTTTGTTTTAAAAAAAAATAAAGAGATCGGTTTTTTAAAAATTACATGTTATTTTAATCATGATTATTTTAAAATACTGTTTTATAATTTAGTAATCATCATTACGTACTATTTAATGTCTTGTTAATTTAATTCATATAACACACGGATAATAGGATCAATTTTTATGAAAAATAACATTTTGCTTAAAGAAATATTTAAAAAATAGATCGTTTAAAAAAATGAAATTATTATTTAAAGTATATTTTATATAAAAATTCATTTTACATTTTTTAAATTTTCATTATGAACTATGTATTGTTTTCTTAACATGTGTTATACACGTGATATTAACTTATTATAACACTTAAAAGTAATTTAATGTAAACTGTATTTTTCATTATGCACATTGCAGCAAAACCTCGCCATGATCTCCAAATAAAAATGTGAACACTAGAACACATTAGAATAATTGTTTATTTAAATGTAAATTCTAAGACATTAAGAAACCTGATTTCAAACACATGTTACAAACACATACAGATATACAAAAACCCAAAACAACCTTAAAGTGGTACAAAGAACACAAAAACTTGGATGGACACATCCTCAAACCTGGGCCATTTGTGTTGACATTAGGAGTATTCATTGGTTCGGTTTAATAGGTTTTCAATTTTTTTCCTTATCTGAAAACCAAACCACATTCAAAATGCGATTATTCAAAGTGAATTTAACCGAATTAAATTCGGTTCGGTTTCAGTTAAAACCAAACAATCGAATTCAACCAAACAAATCGATTAAAACCCGTATAAACGTGTAAAAACTAATTAAACTGGTTAAAAAACAAATAAACCGATCCGAATAAACCAAATTTAACCAAATAAACTGAATTCAACCTTATACATTTCTAATAAAATCAATAAATTTAAATATAATTCGGTTTAATCGGTTAACAAAATAAACTGAACAAACTGAATTCAAAAAGAAAAGAAAAATGGAACCGACAATCGAACCGAAACCGAATTCAGAATTCGGTTCGATTTTTCGATTACGAATGTACTTTGATTTTCGGTTTTAAATAGTTTTCGGTTTTCTTGAACACCCTTTGGTAGTTAGGTGGTATGATCCTGATTACCTAAACGCAAATAAAAAACCACATTGCAACAATTCTCTCTTTACTAGTAAAACCCAAAATTGTATTACATCGTAAAAGTAAGTGTTATAACACTCTAAAACTTGAAAATGTACTTAGCTATACAAGTTGTAGGTGACACAAAAGTAGCATACACTTCATTTTAAAAAAACCAAAAGTGCAATTTGTTGTATAATACATTAATATAGAAAAATCCGAATACAAACATAGATGCAATGATAAATACAACGACAATAAAATAAAAATCTTAAACTGAAATATAAAAAAAATATGTAAGAAATTTTAACATCTAAAATTAGAGTACTAAAACTTTTGTTGCAAAAAGAAAAATCAAAAGAGCTAAAATAGTGAATTTTTTTAGTGATTTTTTTTTTGTTAAAATAAAAGAACTAAAAGGTTAATATTCTCACAATTTTCTCGTATTAAAATAATATAACTTTTTTTTTCGAAATAAAAAAAAACAAGTTTACTTTTTAAACTTTTTGATTAAAATAAAAGAAATAAAAATTCAGTATTACTCAAATAAAACCATGACAAAAGTTAAAGCAATTTAAAAAATTATTATTCCTCTGCTTTCTTTAATATATATGATATAATAGGAAAGGATCTTATACGAATTGATTTTTGGGTGAAAAATAAATGTATGATAATTTAAGTATAACATATTATTTTTTTTACCTTGTTTTTTATTTTTCTATACTGGATTTTTTTTAATGTATTTATACGATTCTTAATCAAAAATTCTCTTCCAATAATTTTCTAACCCCATAATATAATAGATATAATATATATATTATATAATAATATATATTTAGGTATTTTTCTTTGATCCATCCGAGCTCAAAAAACGTTAAAATATCTTCTAAAAAAACAACGTCCCAGAATCGTAATAAAATGCAAAGATAAGCCTATAATCTTAGCAGCATACACTTTCCGGGTTCCATACTTCCATCCTTCCATTTTCCAGGATCCAACTTCCGATTTCGCTCCGATCGGAGAGGATTCCGAAAGAGGAATTCTTGCCGGAATCTGACCTCTGACTGCAATAGATGTTGAACAAAGAAGCGGTTCCGGCGCCAGATGATGGAGTCGAAGTCGGAGTCGCCGTTGTCAATGCGTCGGCTTCTTCGTCATCGGTTTCGTCTGGTTCGATTTTGACATCAGAGAGTGCTTCGGATGATGCTAATAGTGGCAAGAATTTGTCGACGAGCGTCTATGATGACGACGAAGAGGGGGATGTATGCCGGATCTGCCGGAATCCTGGGGACGCCGATAATCCTCTACGGTATCCTTGTGCTTGTAGCGGTAGTATTAAGTTCGTTCACCAAGATTGCCTTCTGCAGTGGCTTAATCACAGCAACGCTCGACAGTGCGAGGTTTGTTTTTCTCTGGTTTTGTTAGGTTTTTGTTGAATTAATTTTTGGTCCAGATGTGATTGATTTTCCTAATTTTGTATTGCTTAGTTTATAGATCTGGTTGTGGATTGCATAGCTACCCTTCAGGAGATTGCTAGGTTTTAGTTGGGTTTATTACATATTGTAAATTAATTCAGGGTTAAGGTGATTGTGAACAACCCTAGCAGCATAGTCAAGGTGATTAATTAGGTTTACCATAATCTTCTCTATTATTTGAATACAAAATCAGGTGAAAATAAGAGAAGATACTTTTCATTATATGTTGCAATCTGGATAGTTTTCAATGAAGAAATAATGGTTTTCAAAGTTAATACTATTATTACTTTTCTAGGGTGAAGACCGGGATTATTTGATGATGGGTGGTGTGGAAGTCTGACTTTCTATCACTAAGGATGGTAGGCTGAAATAAGTTGCCAAAGGTTTTTTTTATGAAAAGTTGATCCAGAAAATTTTTGGCATAGCCACCCTAATGAGGTATGTTTGGGACTTGATGTCTCAATCTGTCTAGTGCATATGGTGTGCTCCAATCTCCATTAGTCCATGGCATTCTAATCCATCTGTTTATCGTACATAAATGATTCCAAGACATCGTGCCCCTAGAAAGAGATTGCTATTAACAATAGTATAAAAGATAATAACATTCTTTTGTGCTTTTTATTGGTTCTTTATAGTGTTGTAGAAATCGCTAGCGCTAGCTGGGTGTTGAGGTACCTATGTAGGATTAATTAAGATTAGTTGGATACTCGGATTAATGAAATTAATGATTCACGTGTTAGTTGATACTAATTTAATTTTCCCTCCTTTTAAAAAGCTCATAAATATTTGTAGTTCTTCAAACCCAATTAAAAAAAATGTGCATAAATATTATTTTCATATCTTTATTTCTAAAACCTAATTAAAAAAAGCCCATGTCCGTATCTTCTCTAGGGCAACCTCAGTACCTCCTCACAGCCACCCACACCCCCGTTTCTTCTTTGCCAGCGCAACTCACGTCTAGACAGTCTATTTGATGATCGAGTAGAAGAACAACATGTTGATGTTGAGCAGTTGATTTGAAGAACTGCTTTAATCGATTTGAACAACTTGATATGAAGAACTGCTCCAGTTGACTAGAAGCTTGTTGATGTCATGAACCCTTGATGTTGATCTGAACTCTGAAGACTTGATTTTGAGGAACTTGAATCGATTAGGCCAATTTTACCCGATTCACCCGAATTTGACTGATCACTGATCAAGACTTTTTACCATTTTTTTGGCAACAATTAGAAGAAATCGAAGGGCCCTATGGTGACTAGCAATTAATCCTCGATTAGTCGCTACTGATGGACGATTTTTATAACACCGGTTCTTTGTTGCTCAGAATAGGTTAAGGGAGTATAAAGTCAATGATTGAGACAAAGTTGTGGGACCTTTACAATCATGTGTAGGGTTGTATTTTCTTTTCCTAGAGTTCACTTTTTGGATCTTCACTTGTTATTATTACTTTTATTTGACAAACTTTAAGCTTAAATAATTTATTTTGCGTCATACATGAAAGCTAAATTTTGTTTAAAATGTTCTCCCTGTTTTCTTCTTGTTGAAAGGTGTTCTAAATATTTGACTACTAAGTTCATATGATGCATGATTGTACTCTCTAGATGCAGCTTCTCTATCCAGACCCTACAGCTGAGTAAAATTTCATTGGCCGTTTGTTTGCTTGTTGGTTTGTCCTTTTCTCACTCAGCCAGACCCTACAGCTGAGTAGTATTTCATTGGCATTTGTTTGCTTGTTTAGTTTCATGTTGCATGTTTGACCGACTCCAAGCTAAATGTAGCAATTTAGTGGGACACTAAGGGTAACTGGGTAAGTATATGTAGAACAAAGAACACCTAGCTCATTGTGTTAAAAGGCCAACCAAAAGTTGCCAAACTGCATTACCATTACAATGTATCTTATTTTTAAGGTGTTCTTTGATGCAATTATCATGTTGTTATGTGGCTAAAGTAGAAATAAAGCTGATTTATTGGGCTAAGTAGACTGATAATATTGTGCCATTTCGATCCCAAAATTTTAACTCATAAAATCGACAAATTTAAGTTATTCTGTCACTAATATTAGTCACTGGATCAACTTGAACCACTAATGCTACCACTACACTCACCATTATCTTTTCTTTTACTGAAAGGAATCAAGGATAATGTTTGAATATGAGGAGAGTGAATTTGTATTTCGTAACCTGTATGTTTTACAAATAGTTGGTTGTAACATTGATGGTAGTTAGATTTGCTCTTGACATAAACATATGAATGTTTTGGAGGAATGTATATGTTTGTGCTTTTTCTTGTGGGGAAAAGCCCTTAGCAAAGCTAAGCGGGAACATCTGTTTCGCTTGTATATATATGGAATATATTTGATGTGAGGTTTTAGGTTTCTTCATTCTCATATCAAGATGATAAGGCGGTAATTAACAATTCCCATCTGAAAGATGAAATAAAGATGCATTAATATGCAACTTTTGTGGTTGGACTGTTATAAATATCTTACTTTCATGATTCCCATCACAACTATCAGTATTATCTTTCTAATGCTCTTAACTGTTTACATATGGCCTACAGGCTACAATTAGTAATGTGGTGTGAGTTTTTTCATGTCAATCGTTGTGTGTCAATGACAAATGATATCATGGTCATGCATTACTCCGAAAGTAATGCTAATATTTGGTAGACGGAAGTTGTTTTAAAATGAGATCAGTTGTATTACAAGTTATTAGGATGGCAATTAACGCTTCTTTTCCTTTTTAATAACTTGTTTTGAAGATCTCAGCCCCTGTTAACGTGTGCTTTTACCCAAAATAATGAGAACTCCAAACACAAGGTTTGTGGAAAAACACACGAGTCCTTTTATTAAATTCTGAATAATTGAGGCTACATTAAATTAGAAAAACCTTAAATCCTGTTTATAAGAAAATAAACTATCCTAATCACAAACTAAATCAAACCCTAAACCTATAAATCTGCTGACTCTAACAAACCAAATCATAATTCAACTTAAACTCTAAAACTTAATTAAATAAACCAAAACAATTAAATAACTTTTCTAATTTATTCTTTTTACCCTGTAATTATTAACTATTATAAGATTAGTCCAACATGTTTATCATCTAATCATTTCTTTTCCTTTTTATTGACTTGTTTGTCATCTAATTATGATTGCTCGTTCTATTTATTGTAAATGTGTTACTTTCATATGCTTGTGTACTTTTTTTGATAATTTGAATATTCTGTTGAAACATTAAAATAAATAACTGTCTATGACTGAAATACTTTTTTGACAGGTTTGTAAGCATCCGTTTTCATTCTCTCCCGTGTATGCCGAGAATGCCCCTGCAAAGCTTCCTTTTCAGGAGTTTGTAGTTGGGATATCATTGAAAGCCATTCATGCATTGCAGTTCTTTCTACGACTCACCTTTGTACTTTCTGTTTGGCTTGTGGTCATACCTTTTATTACTTTCTGGATATGGCGCTTCTCATTCGTGAGGAGTTTTGGCGAAGCTCAGAGGCTGTTTCTGAGTCATATCTATGCTACACTTTTTCTTACCGATTGTCTTCATGGGTTCTTGCTATCAGCAAGCATCGTGTTCATATTTCTTGGAGCTACATCATTGAGGGACTATTTTCATCATTTACGAGAAATTGAGGGGCCCGAAGGTGATAGAAATGGTGCTCGTGTTGCCAGAAGACCACTCAACAGAAACCTTGGTCGTGAGAATGCTGGTAATATAATTAGAAGAAATGCAGAAGATGTTGCAGCCAGGTTAGAGATGCAAGCTGCTCGTCTGGAAGCACATGTTGAGCAGATATTTGATGGTTTCGATGGTGGTGATGGTGCAGAGGATGTTCCGTTTGATGAGCTTGTTGGTATGCAGGGCCCTCTTTCCCATTTGCTGGAAAATGCATCTACTGTGAGTACCATCACACTTTTTTATTTCACGCCTTGTTTGCTCATGTGTGTGTTTTTATTATTCTCCTTTTTTTCTGTCCTGTAGGTTCTTGCTAGCAACATGATATTTATTGGTGTTATGATACTTTTGCCATTTCATCTTGGACGATTTATACTCCATCATTTGTCATGGCTATTATCATCAACCACAAACCCCATGTTATCAACTGTTGTACCGCTTACAGAGCAAGCACTTTCTCTAGCCAATATCACATTGAAAAACACACTGACGACAGCTGCAAATTTGACATCTGATCATAACCCAGATAACACTGTGACCAAGCATGTTTCAGAGATTTTGAAAATGAATGCTACTGGACTAATTGAATCATCAAACATGATTATACAAGGAGAAACAAGTATTATTTCTTGGGTTTCCGATGTCACAACTCTTGCTGTTGGCTATATGTTTATCTTTTCCCTTGTTATTTTCTACTTTGGAAGTGTTATAGTAATTAGATACACTAAAGGAGAGCCATTGGTCATGGGAAGGTTTTATGGCATTGCTTCATTTGCAGAAACAATCCCTTCTCTTTTCAAGCAGTTCTTGACAGCAATGAAACATTTAGTGACTATGATCAAAGTTGCCTTCCTTTTGGTGGTTGAATTAGGGGTTTTTCCTTTGATGTGTGGATGGTGGCTTGATATCTGTACCATAAGGATGTTTGGCAAATCGATTGTTCAAAGAGTTGAATTCTTTTCAGTGTCTCCTTTGGCAAGCTCATTGATTCATTGGGCTGTAGGGATTGTCTACATGTTACAAATATCCATATTTGTCAGCCTTCTTAGAGGGGTACACATGCATCTTATAATCTTCCATTTCCCTAGAGGTGGCAAAATGGGTGGGTTAGAATGGATCAAAATGGGTTTGGGTCAAAACCAATTTCTTCATTTTTTTTTTATTTTATATAAAATTAATGAATTTGGGACGTTAGCATTTGGATATGTAGATGATGCTTGACATGTTTAAACCCATTTGACTAATATATGTGTTTCATATTTTGCTACTTTTTATTTTTGACCTGTTATCAAACAAGTACAACCTGGATTGACTCAGATTCATACAAATCGATTCCACGTTTAAATAAAAGATATTCTTATTACTATGCTGCTCATTGTAATGATTCCTTTTCGATGTGCAGGTTTTGCGTAATGGAGTTCTATACTTTCTGCGGGACCCATCTGACCCTAATTACAATCCTTTTCGGGATCTAATTGATGACCCGGTGCACAAACATGCTCGTAGGGTTCTGCTATCAGTTGCTGTGTATGGGAGCATAATTGTCATGCTTGTATTTCTGCCAGTTAAACTTGCTATGCGAATGGCTCCCTCTGTTTTCCCTGTTGATATCTCGTGAGTCTCTTTCTTTTGTTTTTTTTTTCTTTGGTGTTATTTGGTGCTTCCTTGCTTATGTATTCATCGTTCTAATTGCAGCTTATCAGACCCGTTTACAGAGATCCCTGCTAACATGCTTCTCTTTCAAATATGCATTCCGTTTGCTGTTGAGCATTTCAAGTTGCGAGCGACAATCAAGTCACTGTTATATTATTGGTTTTCTTCAGTTGGTTGGGCGCTTGGCTTAACTGATTTCTTATTGCCCAGACCTGAGGAAAATGTTGAACATGAAAATAGAAACCAAGATCCAGTGAGGCAGGATAGGCTACATGCTAGACCAGGGGAGCAAAATCAGGCCATGGATGGAATTTTGGCTCCCAGAGATATGAATACAATGATGCATGCAGAAGTCGATGGTGATGAACAATCTGATCCCAAGTAAGCCATGAGAAAAAAATTCATTTGAACAATATGTTTTTTAACTATGCATTTTTTTTTAGATCACATGTAATGTTATTTTCTATCTTTTAGGAGGCATGCATTTGTGTTCAGCATTGTGTTGCTTTTGTTGGCGGCTTGGATAACACTTCTTATTTTGAATTCTACATTAATTGTGGTCCCTATCTCACTTGGAAGGGCATTGTTTAACACGATTCCCCTTCTCCCAATTACACATGGCATGAAAAAAAATGGTAAGAAATTTAACGATCTTTTTATGTTTGCTTTCTTTGAGCTTGTCTCCGTGAATGCTAGTTTGTTGTTTATTACATTCTTTTCTTTGAAATCCTTTTCTAGTTTTCTTAGAGGTGGCCAAATGTGTGGGACGGGTGGGTTGATCACATATCAAACGGGTTCAAGGTCAAAAGGGTAATTCCGTACAGATTTGAAGCGGGCTAGGTTGGTTGGGTTGACCAGAAACATATTTTGTTCAAAATTTTTCTTTTATTCCTAAATATATACTGTTTTGTAGTGATTGGAAATTTGTATATTTTCATATCCAATATGTTGAACTTTGGGTGATTTTCGACCAATTTCACTAATTTTCTTTTAAGCAATTTTTATTTATCCTGTTGGAGATTTTTTTTTATTTATTATATATTTATCTTGATTTACAAACTTGTCATTATTTTACAGATCTCTATGCCTTCATTATTGGAAGTTATATTATCTCAACTCTGCTGGCTGGTGCAAGATATTCCATTGATCAAATCAGAACAGAGAGGGCAACAGTTTTACTAGGTCAAATTTGGAAATGGTGTTGCATTGTTGTGAAGAGTTCTTTATTGTTGTCAGTATGGGTAAATATCATGTGTCTTGCTGTTTGCTCTTTAAGGATTATTATCATAAAAAACCATTTTTCTTTCTTATGTTTCATGAAAAAGTTCTTCAATCGAATTTTGATATATTAAAGATCTTCAACTTGCAAAAAATGCGCATAAAAGTTAAAAAATTAGTTTTGTGATGATGTTCTTGTGACTTATTTATAAATAATAACTTGCTCACTCTTAAGTAGTGACGTTCAATATATTTGCACAAAGAAAAATTTTTTGTCATCTTATCTTAAACCAGTTTAAAGAATAAAAGGCCTTTTCTTTTAAAAAAGAAAATTCTCACAACTACGTGCATTTTAGACATGTTTAAGGAATTAATATATCAATATTAATTTGACATTTTTGTGTCCTTTTTTACAAGTTGGGGAAGCTCAATATACCAAAAAGTAGGTGGAGTTATTTTTCATGAAAATTAAGAAACTGTATTGGATGTTTTGGTATCAACCTCTTTGAAAATGTGTTCTCACTTTAATCATCTCATTTGTCCTTGATGTTTTGTTTGCAGATTTTCATCATCCCGATGTTGATTGGACTGCTTTTTGAACTTTTAATAATCGTACCGATGCGGGTCCCCGTGGATGAAAGCCCTGTTTTTCTCTTGTATCAGGATTGGGCTTTTGGGCTTATATTCCTCAAGATCTGGACTCAATTGGTAATGCTGGACCAGCTGTCGCCATTGGTGGATGACAGCTGGAAAGTAAAGTTTGAGAGAGTGAGAGATGATGGGTTCTTGAGGTTGCAAGGACTTTGGGTGCTACGAGAAATCGTCATCCCTATTGTCATGAAGTTGCTAACAGCTCTATGCTTCCCTTACGTGTTAGCCAGAGGGGTATTTCCAGTATTTGGGTACCCATTAGTAGTAAACTCAGCTGTCTACAGATTTGCATGGGTCGGGTGCCTAGGTTTTAGTTTGGTTTGGTTTTGTGGCAGGCGGTGTCATGGATTGTTCAACGACCTTCACAACTCCATAAGAGATGAACGTTATTTGATTGGCCGGAGACTTCATAACTTTGGGGATAACCGCATTGATGAATGATAACAGTCATTTTGATTTGTGTAAATATTGTGTATTGATCAAAAGCAGTCAGATGGTGCATTTGCAATCAGATGTTGGTGTCAGGTAGTGGTATAATCTACTTTTGAAACTTGCAAAAGTTTCGAGTCTTATTTACAAGTAAACATGATTGGGAAATGATCCTGGGGTAGGAAGTTGTTATTTTGGTGTCTGATCATTTACTAATTATATTTATGGGGTCTTTTTTCATTGTATATGGAGGTATTTGATATTGAAACAAAACATCTTGTCATGATAATCTTTTTTTAACTCGTGAGGTCCTGTCAATATCCTGACAATCGACGGGCGTTAGGTAGTAAATCACAACGCATGCATGCATGCATGCGTTGGACGGTGGCGTTCAACAGTTTATGGCATAAAGCCAAGTACAATAAGGATTTGAACAAACCAAGCTCTTATGATTACATTCTTAGCCGATGCAGCTGCTGGCTTATCTTTTTAATGAGCTTACCGTTTTATGAATCAAATTCGTTTACATTTTCCCCTTTCGACATTATTCATTGTGACTTGTGGACTTCACCTATTATTAGTAAAACTGGTTATAAATACTATATGGTCCTAATTGATAATTTCTCCAATTTTGTCTAGGTATATCCTCTCAAATACAAATCAGAAACCTTCTCCACCTTCACCAAATTCCACCGCTTAATCTCCACCCAATTCAACAGAAACATTAAAACCTTTCAATGTGACTTGGGAGGAGAATTCGACAACCATGCTTTTAAATCTTTTGCACATCAACACTGACTCCTATTCCGCTTCTCTTGCCCATAAACCTCTCCACAAAACGGCCGTGCTGAACGAATGATCAGACGTCTTAATGACATCATTCGTTCCCTCCTAATTCATGCAAACTTACCCACTGTTTTTAGGGTTGAAGCCCTCCATAATGCAGCCTACCTCCATAATATCCTTCCCACCAAACTCCTTAGTTACTTCACACACACCTTTGCTTTATAGCTGCGCCACCCCTTTGCTGCATATTTCTCGGTTACCCTTTAAAACTTTCGGGGTTACCGCTGCTTTGACCCAACCACAAGCAAAATTCACATCTCAAGGCATGTCACCTTTGATGAACAGTCCTTTCCTTGCACCATTCCCAACCCCTCATCCATCTACTCCTTCCTGGACGACAACACACCCCCTGGTTTTACCTTCTTTAACCCTTCCACCACATCTCCACATCCCATTCCATCCGCTCCTTCCCTTAAATTTACCTACTCTCGCAGACCCAAACCAGCCCCCAACAACCCATCAACAGCCCCCACAACAATGACTTCTCAGCCACCACTCCTACCCACTCATCCTCCCATCACTGGTAACCACATCCCCCCAACACACACTCGATGCAAACCCACTCCAAATCTACTCACACCTTCCTAAAAGCCCCTTTCCCCGGTCCCAAAATCCTATGCCCAGGCCTTTACCGACCCTCATTGGCTACAAGCTACGCAAACTGAGTTTAGTGCCTTACAAGAGAATGACACCTGGGAACTCGTGCCCCGCCCCTCGGACAGACCATTGATTCGCTGCATGTGACTCTTTAAACATAAGTTCAAATCAGACGGATCCCTCGAAAGGTACAAAGCCCGCCTGGTCGTTAATGGAAAATCACAAACGGTTGGCATTGACTGTGCAGACACCTTCAGCCCTGTAGTGAAACCAGCCACCATCTGCACTTAGGGGTGTAAACGAACCAAGGCAGCTCGTGAAATACTCGGGATCGGATCGTTAAAAAGCTCGAACGAGCCGAGCCTTAACGAGCCCGAGCCCGAGCCCAAAAATGTGGCTCGTTTAGTTATCGAGCCCGAGCTCGAGCTTTTCATATCGAGCTCGAGCCGGCTCGCGAGCCTTAACGAGCTTTTTCTTTATATAACTTTTATTTATTATATTAAGTATTTATTTATAAAATTAATTACTTTTATATATAAAATTATAATAAATATATTTAAATAAAATTTTTATGTTAAATTTGGAAAATATAATTATAAATCTAATTAAATTAGTAATTAAAGTAAATAAATTAAATAATTAAAATCTAAGCGAGCCGAGCCGAGTCGAGGTCGAGCCTAAAAAATTTTTAACGAGCCGAGCTCGAGCCTCGTAAATAAAACCTTTAACGAGCCGAGCTCGAGCTCGAGCTCGAGCCCTATTTAGTCTAAACGAGCCGAGCTCGAGCCTTAACAAGCTTGGGATCGGCTCGGCTCGGCTCGTTTACACCCCTATGACTGCACTGTCCTCTCCCTGGTCGTCTCTCGTTCTTGGCCAATCCATCAACTGGATGTCAAGAACGCTTTCTTACATGGTCACTTAAATGAGACCGTCTTCATGCACCAACCACCGGGGTTCCATGATAAAAGGTATCCTAACTTTGTGTGTCGACTGAAAAAATCACTCTACGGACTCAAATAGGCGCCCCGAGCATGGTATACCCGATTTGCCACTCACCTCCTCTCACATGGGTTTCGCAACTCCATTTGTGACAGCTCACTGTTCATCTTCTCCAAGGACACCCAACTGGCTGCTGCTCTATGTTGATGACATAGTCCTCACTGCCTCATCCAATGAGCTGCTCTCTCAAATAATTTCCATGCTCTCAAAAGAATTCGCAATGACTGATTTGGGCCACTTGCATCACTTTCTGGGCATAAAGGTCACACATACACCCACGGGCCTATTTTTGGATCAATCCCAATATGCTAAAGATATCATGTCCAGGGCTTCTGTGTCCTTTTGCAAGCCATGCTCCACACCAGTCGACTCCTCCTCCAAACTGAGTGCATCACATGGTCCTTGTTCCACGACCCCACCCTATATTGTAGCCTAGCCGGAGCCTTACAATACCTCACTTTCACAAGACCGAACATCACTTATGCCGTTCAACAAATATGCATGTTTATGGATCAACCACATGAACCACATTTTGCTTTTCTAAAGCGGGTTCTTCGTTATCTCCAAGGCACAATTAATTATGGCATTCTCTTAACCAGTCCACTACACACTCGCTAGTTGCATACTCCGATGCGGATTGGGCAGGCTGCCCCGACTCCAGGCGTTCTACCTGTGGCTACTGTGTATTCCTAGGTGACAACATTGTTTCTTGGTCTTCTAAACGCCAATCCACAATTTAATGCTCAAGCGCCGAGGCTGAATATCATGGCATCTACAATGCAGTGGCTGAAACAACGTGGCTTCGCAACTTACTTCTTGAGCTTCACATCCCCATTAAGCAAGCCTCTGTCATTTATTGTGATAATGTTTCTGCCATATACATGTTGGACAATCCTGTTCAACATCAGCGAATGAAACACATTGTGATTGACATCCACTTCGTTCGGGAGAAAGTTCGAGTTGGTCACATCAGAGTTTTACGTGTTCCTTCTTTTCAGTATGCGGACATCTTCACCAAAGGAATTTCTCGGCAGCTATTTTATTCTTTTCGATCTAGCTTGAACGTCTGTTCTCCGATCGTACAAACTGAGGGGGAGTCTTAGCCGATGCAGCTGCTGGCTTATCCTTTTAATGAGCTTATCTTTTAGCTTAGTATTAGCTTAGTTTAAATGGTTATGTTTGAGTTTATCTAATGTTGATTTATCTCATTATTGGTTTGTATGTTTTCCCTATTTAAAGGGTTTTTCATGAATGAAATTAGTCAAGCATTGAAACCATAAACTCTTTTATACATTACCACCCATTGAAGGTTAAATTTTGAAGTTCTGCATTGGACTATCCTTTTCATTTTATTGCTTATGATTAGAATATAGATTGATACAAGCTAGGAGATATGAAGTACATGATCAATCAGTACTATGCTATAATGTTAACTTCGGTGTCAAAGAACCTCTAAAGTTATGGCGAAGCTTTAAACTATTAGGGGTTCTTAGGGGCACCCTCTCGTGCAGGTTCGAGGACTTGCCGTCATTGGGATCCATGGGGCAAATCCTATTACAGGGTCTTCCTACTCAATTAGCATAAAAAAATTATTTTAAGCAATTGTTGGTTCATTGAAAGGGCGTCATAGACTAAAAAAAGATGCTTGAAAACAAGTAGGAAATTGATAAAACCATGAAGTTAGTAAACTTGTATTCTTCAATATCTGGTTTTATCATTGGCAGCAAGGTTGCACATTGTTAGCAAACTTGTATAGTGCCTTTCTGTTGCCAATGTAATGACTCATTTTAGACTGGTAATAGGATTGTATTCTTAACAAATACAACACATACCCACCCAGTGTAATCTCACTTTGTAGGGTCCGGGACCGGGGGAGAGATGAAAACAAACCTTACCTCTATCTAGGCTGTTCAAATCGCTCGTTGCTCGTTCGTCGCTAGCTTGGAAAAAGCTCGTTCGAATTTCGTTCGGTTTTAAACGAACCGAGCACGCTCGGTTCGGTTTATAAACGAGACGAGCACGAGCCAAGGTAAGCTCACTCGTTACTCGCTCGGATAGTCGTTCGATTGGCTCGCTCGGTTAGCTCGTTTGCTAAAGTATAACTGAATTATATATAGGATTTAGCTCAAATAATAACTCATGAATAGTGTAATAACTCATTAACTCAAATCTATTGGCTAGTCAAAAGGTTGAGTGTCTATGATTGTGGCATGTGTCATCTTTCTTATTTAAAGACAGAAGGGTATTTAGTCATTTGCACCATATTAAAAAGCTGGAATTAATTTGGTGGTGCCATGTGTCACCTTCTAATATATTTAAAGTTTACCCCCTCTTTTTTTATACATTCATCACTTTTTTATACTATAATATTTTTTTATAAAAATTGCATCATTTTACTCGTCTTATTTTTCTCTTTAATTCTGTTATAGTCTTGACTAGGTTTTCTTTTATTTTTTTCGGATGTTTGTATTTACACCAATGTAACAAGTATAAAAATAAAAATTATTTGTAACGAGTTGTAACAAATTTGGGTTTACATTGTTATAGAATAAATAGGGGTTAAGTTTAGGAGTGTAAACGAGCCAAGCCGATCCCGAGCTCGTTAATTCCGTTATATTCTTGACTATGTTTTTTTTATTTTTTTCCGGATATTCGTATTTACATCAATGTAACAAGCATAAACATAACACATTGTTTGTAATGAGTTGTAAAGAATTTTTGTTTACATTTTCTTAAATTAGATATGGGTTACGTTTAGGGGTGTAAACGAGCCGATCCAATCCGAGCTCGTTAAAGGCTTGAGCTCAGCTCGTTTAGACAAAATAGCTCGTTAACACCCCTGGTTATGTTGTATCATTTATTTATTTACAATGATGTAACAAAGGTTTTATGCTCACTTTATATCATTTATTTAACTACAGTGATGTAATTTACTTCTGTGAATAAAAATCAAAAGAATGTGTTATATTTATGGTCTTTACATTGTTGTAAATCCAAAATTTTTAGTCAAAGTTAAATAAAAGTTACGTTTATAATAAATTTAAAATGATTTTGTAGCGAATTTTGGTTTACATTGCTGTAAATTAAATATGGTTACATTTCATCAGTTATTTAATTATAATGATGTAACAAATGTGTTAGGCTCATTTTATATCATTTATTTTGTCTAAACGAGCCGAGTTCAAACCTTAACGAGCTTGGGATCGACTCGGCTCGTTTTACACCCTAAACGTGGTCATTTTTAATTTACTACAACGAAAACCAAAATTCGTTACAACTCGTTACATACAATGTGTTATGTTTATACTTGTTACATTGATGTAAATATGAACATCCGGAAAAAAAATTAAAAAACGTAGTCAAGAATATAACGGAATTAACGAGCTCGGGATCGGTTTGGCTCGTTTACATTTCTAAAACGTAACCCCTATTTATTCTACAACAATGTAAACCCAAATTCGTTACAAATAATTTGTTATTTTTATACTTGTTACATTAAATTAATATGAACATCCGAAAAAAATAATAAAAAACCTAGTCAAGACTATAACGAAATTAAAAAGAAAAATAAGACGAGTAAAATGGTGCAATTTTTATAAAAAAATATTATAGTATAAAAAAGTTATGAATTTATAAAAAAAGATGGGGTAAACTTTAAATAAAAAAGTAGATATATTAAAATATATTAGAAGGTGACACATGGCACCCCCAAAACCAGCTTTTTAATATGGTGCAAATGACTAAAATAGTCTTATGTCTTTAAATATGAAAGATAACACATGTCACAATCATAAACATTCAACTTTTTGACTAGTCATTAGATTTGAGTTAATGGGTTATTGCTCTATCCATGGGTTATCATTTGAACACTTCCCATTATATATATATATATATATATATATATATATATATATATATATAATGGGAATTGTTCAAATAATAACTCACTCTTAAAGCAATAACCTAGATAACTTTGCCAAGATGAAATCAAATCTTAGATTTTTTTTTGAACATCATTGTAACACATTTAAAACAGAATGTTTTTTTATGAGTTTGTGAAAATTCATCACCGTTTAAGAGATATCATCGTTGTAAGTTTTGATTTACAGCACTGTAACTGTTTTGGACCCAAAACTTACAACGATGTAAATCTCAAACGGCGATGAATTTTCGCAAACTCATAAAAGAACATAGTGTTCTAAATGTGTTACAATGATGTTAAAAAAAATCCAAGATTTGGCTTCATCTTGGCAAAGTTATCTGGGTTATTGCTTTAAGAGTGGGTTATTATTTGATCCAAAAATATATATATGTATATATATAATGGTTGTAGAAGTCGCTAGGCGTTAGTCGGGCGGCGAGGTACCGCCTAGGGATTAATCGGAGCTAGGCGGATTGGAATTTTTATATGTAATTTTACAAATATATATTATATATATACATCAATATTAATAATTTAATGTATAATACTTTAAATAATTTAAAAAATGAACTTAAATATACTAAATCAATTACTTCAAAATTCAAAATTAAACACTGAGTTCAAAGTTTAGAGATGGATTTTGATGTTAAGTGGCTGGATTCGATGTTTTATAAACATATTAACGATTTTTGGTTGAGAAATATCTAAATAATCATGAAATTTGTCCCTTTTTATTAAAAAAAGTCAAAAAAATCAAAAATAAAAATAAAAATCTGACTAGGCAGACTAGGCCCGCCTAGGCATCGCCTAGGCCAAAATCGAGACAGTTTAGGACCGCCAAGCGCCTAGGTTGATTTTCACAACAGTGATATATATATATATATATATATGTATATATGTATGTAGGGGAAAGATCAAATAAAAAGTCTATTTTGCCTAAGAAGGCTAAGAAGGGTTTTTTAAATCTCCAAAACCGACCCAAACGAACTCCGATTGAACTCATTTCGATGGCATTGGAACCGTTTTATCGAACCCTACAATATTAGCTTTTAAGTTTTCGTTTTAACAACTATATTTAGATTTTAGGTTTTAGGGCTTGATTTTTAGCTCTAAAGTTTTATCTTTATGTTAAAGATTTGTTTTTTAAGTTTTGGTTTTAGTATTAAGGTTTATTGTTTATGATTTAAGGTTTGGGTTTTAGAATTCGACAAGACGGTTCCAATGATGCAAAAATGAATTCAATCGGGGTTTGTTTGAGTCGGTTTTCGAGTTTTTTAAAATCCTTCTTAGCCTTCTTAGGCAAAATAAACTTTTTAGGGGAACCTTACCCTATATATATATATATATGGGCCGGTTATTGTACAAAGGAAATTAACATGAGAAGCGTAGGAAGCCACAGGATCGCTCCACATGTAATCTGGGTAAGGGGTATAATGGTCCGTAATAAATAAAAAATGTTATGTTCACATATATAACTGAATAAAATACGGACTATAGGCCAAGAATTACGGACTTGAGCATTTAAAATACGGACCATAGGCAAAAAAATACGTACCGATCTTTACAGTTTAATTATTCAGAGGCCAAACAGTTGATACAAAATAATACGTTCTATAGGCAAAAAAAATACGTTCTGAAGGCAACAAAATACGTTCCATAGGCAAAAAAGTATGTTATGACATATCTGATACCTAAATCACATACCAAGTTAAAAAAATACGGACCGTGGTAAAAAAATGAGAAAAAACAATATCAATATGATATTCAAATTAAAGATTATGAAATTCTCTATTTTATGGTGTATTTTTTTAAAAAAAATAATTAAGCGTTTAAAAGTTATTGAATTTTTAAAAAACTGGTGGAAGTTTCTTTAAATTTAAAAAATGGGTTATTTCCTCTTTTGCTCTTTCAGTTACAAATCAACGCATGTTTTGTAAAATAATTGGATGAGTGGGGACCACTAGATCTTAACCATTGATTGATTTGATCAATGGCTCATAATTTATCCTATCCTTTTTACGTTAATTCCCCATTGTATTTGATCTCCCTCCTATATATATATATATATATATAAAATATTTTATTAATGTATAACTGATATAATTTTTTTATATTTAAAATACTTTAAAAGACTCAATACCCAGATAGGCAAATACGCAATACTCAAAAATTTTAATCTTATTCTCAGATCTATTTATTTCACTTTTCACATTATAATTTAATTCCCGAATACCCAATACATCGCCATTTGTTTACTCCCAACCGTGATCTTTTACTTGGACTAGTATGGATGTTTGGTAAGGCTGGCAAAACGGGTTTTAACGAGTTTAACCGGTTTCAGACGACGCGATTTATGTAAATATAAAACATGAAAACGACTAGTTTAACACTTTGTTTAGTGATTTAAGCATGACAGTTATCTATTTTATGTTGTAAAAAAATAAAATAATGATAACTACCTTCTTAATTTCTATTATTTTTAAAAAACTATAAAATCAAATAGTAGTTTTTATGTTAAACAAGTCTTACCGTGTCTTAACAAGTACCTATTTTGCCAGCTCTAATGTTTGGTTGTGTTTTTAAAGGTTTATACCACTTGGATTATGTTTTGAAAAACCTCTATCATTGCTTGAGATTATTACAACCGAACATGGCTTCCTTTAATCTTAAATTTGATTGTTTATGGTTTGGGATTATTAGCTGCTAATATGAGGGTTGATATGTAACTACAATAACCAACTAGATGGCAGTTGGTAGTTGGTAGTTATTCATGGCATTAAATTTTATTAAACCGAGCAAAACCGAACCAAGTCGAGCCGCTTGGTTTTAAAACGAGCCGAGCAACAAGCACACCATTTAAACATCATATCTCATTATTTTTACGACTCGTGAACAGCCCTATGCTAGACAACTTCCCACACTTTTCTCTTATTTTTACGACTTTCTTAATTTCATATACACAACTTTAAACATCATATCTCATTCATCTAATTTCTGTTTTGAAATCGTTCATAATTATGTGTAATTATTTGTCTAAAGCAAAGCATGTAAGAAATATTTTTCATTTGGTGAAAAAGCTTGATTTCTTACCCATATTACAAATAAAAGTTTGTAATGTGCATCACATTAGAAAGTTTAAATGAGCGGTTGGATAGAAGTTTCAAAAACAAACAATTCAAAATTCAACTATCACAATATACATATGGATATGCAGATTCGTTGCCAAAACACAAAAAAACAGTCGTCCCATAAATCCAAGAAAAACCTCGAAGAAATTGTTACGTGGAGGAAAGACAACCTAAGGTCAAATTTCCTTGAACGTCACCGATCTAGTTGCTTGGGTCAAGCTTTATTTGTTTTCCCTAGCTAGTCGAGTATTGAGGAGACCCAAGGGTTTATTCAAGAGCAGGTTCCAACGGTTATAAAAATAAATAAAAAAATCAAGAAAAACAATAATATAGGTCATGTGATGAGTTAAACTTTCAAACACAAACATCACAGTATAACAGTCAAAGAAAGTCAAAAATCTTCAAAAATCAAACAATCCAACATATAACCACACTAGCATAATATAATAAATTTTATAACTGAGCAGCTCGATCGATTGGTTTATGGAACAATACCATCATTCAAGGATAATGCAGCAAGTTGATCAGCAGGCTGCTGCTGAGCAACACTCCTGAGGACCTCCATTGCCTCTGCAACTTTTGCCTTGAGAGCTTCTGGTGATTCCAGCAAGTGAAGAACCTCTGTCTGGTCCATCTCCAATAGCATTCCTGTTACCTTTGCTGCTGATTCTGCTTCCAGTTGTTCCACTAACGGGTACAGATTTTCACCCAACATCTGAAATATTTGTCATCTAATTAATTCGAACATCTTGTAACAAAAATTACAGTTCTCATCCAATTAATTCGAACAGTTTGGTATATATGTTTCCCCGTTTGCTGGTTTAATGGTTTGACCATGATGGTCTATTGGTTTAACGGTTTGGTTTGGTTTGGAACCAACCGTTAACTTCAATAGTGCTTTGGCTTTACAGTTCTTTTAGGGTTGTAAAAGAACCGAACGTTCAACGAACAGTTCGTGAGCCAGCATGAATTTCGTTTACGTTCATTTGTTCAATAAATGAACGAACATGAACAGAGGTCGTATTCGTTCATTTGTGTTTGTGAACATTCGGTAACATGTTCGGTTAAGTTTATTTATTATATTTATATATTAAATGTGTTGCATATTTTTAATTTTAGTTTAATACCATAATATTTAAGTTATTTTTAGTTTAATACTATAATATTTTAATTTATATATTTATAAATGATTAAAGTTGATTTTTATTGTTTAAATAATGTGTTCGTTAGCGTTCGTGAACAAAATAAATTCCTTAATGAACGAACACGAACAAGAATTTTCGTTCGGTTAGCGTTCATGAACCATTCGTGAACAATATAAATTCCTTAATGAACGAACGCGAACAAGAATATTTGTTTGGTTAGCGTTCGTGAACAAGTTAAAAGTTAACGAACGAACACAAACAAGCGCTCGTTCGGTTCGTTTACAGCTTCTTTATAGTGCTGCATAATTTGACATGTCAAATTATGCAAACATGATTTGCTGATTTAATGGTTCTAAAAATTATTATAATGAAAGGGATTTACAGTTCTTTGCTCTGTTGGAGAAGCATTTGCAAGTGCAGAAGCCAAAGCACCAATAGGAATTGGCTGTGAGATTCCACTAGCGTCACGCAACTGCATGCCATTCGCAATTTCATACGGAACAGAGCCCATTGAAACATCACGACCAGGAGGGTAACGATACACTCTACCACGTGGCATCATCTATTGTTAAAAAATGTCATACTCATTAACAGTTTTTCAAAAACCTTAAAAAGCATAACAGATAAAGAGCACAACCAACCTGCTGCATAAGAGGAATTGGTTGTTGCTGATTCTGCTGACCTGGAACACCAGCACGCCTTCCACCTGGACGTGGTCCCTGCTGGCCTTGTGGAACCATTGGCATGAAAAAATTTGGCATTGGACCACCACCTGGCCTCATGCCTGGAACAAGTTGCTGCTGATACCCAAAACCAGGCTATCCATGTACAAAAAATTTATAAAAGAATAGATAAGTTATACATGTGTGTGTTTGTATGTATATGCAAATAAAAAAACTCAGTAATCCAATGCTGAATTGGTAAACAGTACCAAAGCAATTTTCACAAGCATTTTTACAAAATAAAAAAAGATGGAAGGTTACTTGGGGAGGAATGAAGGTTGGCTGAGCTTGACCATAAAACATTTGTTGACCTAAACCAGGGCCACCTGGAGGGAACATTGGCATGCGAGGAGCTCCAGCAGGTGCCATTGCGATTGGGCGCATTTGTGAAAACTGTGCCTGCATGCATAAAATTTAAAAAATCTCATTTTTTTGTCATATTACTATTTACATGTCTCCCTGGTAATTAACTTGGTTTAAAAAACATGTGGCGCTCCTATGCATTTTGATCCCATAAGCTATTGTGTGATGCACAATGAGTGACGCAGCTAGCATTCGCACATAATATTTTAGATTAACTTTTCAACACAAGAATAGAACACATTTTCATCATCTTTAGTCAGATTTGCTCAATCAAAGGTCTAATTTGTTCAAATACTCGAAACCATTACTCATCAATGGTCAAATTTGTTCAATTGATGGTTAAATTTGTTCAATGAGACTTGAAAAACTCAGACCTAATTCAATCAATGGTCTAATTTGTTCAAATACCAATAGCGTTGCATCACACTACAACACGCATCAGATCAATATACCAATAGCGTTACATCACACAACACACATCAGATCAATACGTGCTCCTGATGCATGCATCATGGAATTATATCGCATCAACACGTGATCTCATCCCATCATAACATAATGGACCCATAATGTAGACATTTTAAAACCAAGTTAATTAATATAAAAAGAAATTGATAAACAAGAAAAGAATAAATGTGTCATCAGACCTGCAATCGTGCCCTTCTATCTTCCTTGCGTTGTGCAAGTGCTACATAAAGGGGCTTGCCAGCAACCATTTTGCCATTCATCTCCGAAAGCTACATATAAAAAATATGTTAGTTACTTAGTTCACTCACACCAAAAAGAAAAATCAAAAAGTGACCAGAGTAAATGAAAATATGTCTGCTTACTGCTCTAGAAGCTTCCTCAGCAGTAGAAAATGCAACAAAACCTGATCCTTTGCTGGTACCATTAGGATCTCGCATGACCTATTTATGTAAATAAAAAAAACAAAACAAAACAGCTCCTGAAAAACTGTATCATATAAAATCAATACTTGATAAATAAGTAGCAGATTGCACCACATAAAAGCCTGCCAGCAACCATCTTACAATGTAACATTTTAGATTTCCTTTATTCACTCATCTATTTCACCCTTTCACCATTAAATATTTTCTTTATTCAACCTTGTATAATACAGAAGATTAGAGCCTGGTTCTTTATATAGAGCTGCTTTCTGATAAACATACCTTGCAAGAAGTTATAACACCAAAGTGTGCAAAGAGCTCCCTGAGAGTCTCGTCAGAAACAGTATCATCTAAATTCTTTATATACAGGTTCAGCCCCTGGGATTTGTCCACTGCCTCCTTCATGCTTTGCTCAAATCTTTGTTTAAGTTCCTGTTCCCTTTCATTTTTTTTCTGGGCTTTCCCAACATACCATTCTTTTTCATCGAACTTCTGTCCATTAAGGCCCTCTACAGCTCTAGCAGCATCATCAGCATTCTCAAAATTAACAAATCCAAAGCATTTTGAGCTACCATCAGCATCCCTCATCACAACCGCGCTAGTGATTGTTCCATATTCGCTAAAAGCCTTATTTAGATCTTCATCCGTTGTTGATTCAGAGAGATTTTTAACAAAGACATTAGTGAATTTTGTCTTGTCAACAGCCATTTCTCGTTCTTGCTTGCGTAAGAAGGGACCCACGTATACTTGCTTGTCATTCAGAAGCATGCCATTGAGTTTCTCAATGGCTTGTTGCGCAGATTCCTCACTTTCATACTGCACAAAACCATAGCCTTTTGACTGACCAGTCAAGTCTGTAGCTATCTTGCAAGAGAGAATGTTCCCAAAAGCAGAAAAGGTGTCATGCAGTGCTTTTTGGTCAATAGCTTTATCCAAATTCTGCATCATTAACAAAAAAGAATCGATTAATTAGTAAAAAACATAATCTATGTGTAATCAAAATGGATAATGATATGTAGATACCTTAATGAATATATTTCCAGATCCACTTTTGCGCACACTAGGATCTCGATGAGAGTACATGATCCTGATTGACTTTCCATTGAGAGGGGTGAAATTCAGCACCTCTATAGCCCTTGCAGCTGTCATTAACATACAAAAACTGTATGAAATTCAACTCATTTAATGATTCATAACCGAATATAAAAACTGAAATTAATAAATCAGGCTATCTTTGACATATCTTGTTATAAACAATGCCCTAAATTTCAACCAAATTAGTAAGCACTAGGGACATGAAAATCTTTCATATAACTTCAATGATTCAGTAACTAAAACTGTAACAAGATTATGACACGTCGAACAAGAAAATGCACGACATATTGACATTCAACCGAATTGCCAAACGTCAAATTCCACATCATATCTGAATACAAATCTTAGAAAAAAATATATATAACTGCGTAAATTACTTGATTCAACTATAGGCCCTTGTTTTACTTTTCAAAAAAGCATTGTTCTACCATATACAATGATTCACCATTTGTTCTTGAACTATTACACATTAATTCAAATGACAACTTACTTCCATATTAAACTTTCAACTACTATCATTTCTAATTTCTAAAATCATATCATGCAGGATTTAAACAGTAAATAAATTTCAGCACAAAAAAATAAAAACAAAACTATGCAAACAAACGAACCATCCTGAGCGTTCATGTAGTTGACATAACCATAACCAAGAGACCGTCGAGTCGACAAATCCCTGCACACTCGAACCGAAACCACCTGACCCAACTGGTTAAACAGATCATAAAGCTGTGAATCGGTCACATTGAACTCCAAATCACCGACATACAACGACGTCGGCACAAACTGCTGACCACCACCAGCACCATTCACCGACGGAGATTGAAGAACCTGTGCCGCCATCTCAAAACCCTAACAGATACTTACTTTTTCAAAAAAAATCACTTTTTTTTTTGCTTTTGTAACTTCCCTCTCCCCTTGTTATTGATAAACCCAAATCAAAACTATATGGAAGAGAAACAGATCGATATTGAACGCACAACAAAGCAAACTGCAGAAAACCTAGAAATTTTTTCGATTTTTTGTGGTTGTTTGATTTTTGTTTTGTTTTTTGAAATGGATAGGTAGATAATGGGAGAGGGAAGGGTGATAGATATGGATAGATTGGTCGGAGCTCCGACCGGAAAACGGCAGGATCGCCGGTAGGTTACGGCCGGCTGGCTGGGAAGAAGACGTAGGCAAATGGAGAAAGAGTGGATAAGAGGGTTTTCTAGGGCATATGTATGAAACTGCGCCCAACAGTGTGTAGGGCACGTGCGTCAAAAACAGGGGGTAATTTGTACAATTTCAAATTGTGCGAAATATCTATCACATATTCACATGACACAATCTATTTAAAAAATAATATCATATTTTAACGATTTTGACTCAAAATAAAATATTTTATCAATTTAGCACATCTGATTTAGACAACTACTGGTTTTGGCCCTCCAAACTTAACTATTATAACTGTTTTGACTTAAAACATAACTATTGTTGGAGATTAAAGACATTAGCTGTCTAAACCACATGAGTTTAATTGATAAAAGATTTTATTTTGAAACAAAATAATTAAAACACTTAAACCATAGTATCAAAACCGTAATTTTATTTTCTATGAATTTTTAATTATTTTTCTCTTTTTAACATGTAATCATTAATTAAATGAGATTTAATTAATAGTAAAATCAAAATATGAGATTTTACTTTAGCTCCTCTATATTATTTAAAGATACCAAATAAAGATATATAACATTAGAACATGATGTAAACAAAATTAGAAACAAAAATTATAATTTCTCTTAAGTTTTAAAGATGGTTTTAAGTTTAGGAAACATGATAGTGCTCTTTCACGATTACATCATATAGACATATACCATTTAGTGTTTTAAAAGAATTAAAACTAAAGGAAAAAAAATGTTTTTATTAAATTTTAATTGTTTTAAGCACTTGTGTGTACATAGGCGGATTTACTATGAGTTGAGAGGGTGGCAAGGCCCCCACCCAAAAGACGTTTGTTAGTGTAAATTTCTTTGAAAATTAACCTAAAAAACATTAGGCACTTTTGTGTTTTATTAAGAGACCCCTAATCAAATTAAAATTTCAGGTTGTTCTTCATTTTTTTTTGTTAGACCATATTTAGAATTCAGGTCTTGAAATCACTTGAGCTGCAGGTTTATTCACAAAAAATTCTTGATAGATGAAGATGAATAATGTTTTGTTTTGAATATATGAATTTAACTGACTAACAATTCTAAGTTTTGTGAAAATAGTTATAGTGTATATAACATTCTTTTAACCTTAATTTACCATTTGTTTTAACAAACTTATTTTGACTTGCTTTAACCGGCCCATTTTGAGTCTTTTTAACCAACCCATTATAACTGTTTTATTCATGGCGTTTTCATCTATACGTTTTTTGCCCCCACTGACGTAAATTTCTGGATCCGCCACTGTGTGTGTATGTTATGTATAATGTATAACCTCACATCATGTGTTCGTGACAGGAAGTTAAATGCTATTGCAATGATTTAAGACCGGAAAGAAAAAAGTGATGTCTAATGGGTGTAGAACAGAGACGGTGTATGGAAATAATAATCTTTCACTTTTGTTTGATTTAGGAGTGTATTATCTCGACGTGTCATTTCTTCAAAACTTCGACCAACTTTACCAATATAAAATTTGAAAAAAAGAGAAGTGATTAATATATCTTCTACAACACTTAGCATATGTATGTACACATGCACACACACTAACATAACATAAAACTAATACTATAATCAATGAGAGATTATGCTAATACATAATGTTAGCACTAATGTCTGCAATGATTTTATAAGACTCTCACCCGGACATATTATCAATCATTATACACTTTACCAACATACTTAAGATGATGTTAAATTGATAACTTCAAGACATATAAGATATCTTGATACTACCATATCAACTATGATGCGTTACTAAAAACTTTTGTAAGAAAGCCTATTGTGAAAAAAAATATATCAAGAGAAAAGAGCGTAGCTTGTATAACGCTTCGCGCAATTCAACATTAATATATCAATATGTGGAGTGTAATCTTTTGTGATAGTTGCCTCACTTAATCCTTGATTTTATCTTCTTTGTTGTATGCGACACATGATTCATTGTCTTCACAAAGTCTTCTTTTGATCAACTTTAGCTTGTTCTCATTTTGATAATCATGTCTTGAGTTTGCTTTTTCGATAATAATGTCTCGAGTTTATAATAGGACTTTATGAAGATAATGAATCATGTGTCGACAACCTTATAATGACACCTAGTAAGAGGGTGAAAGTGGTTAGTATAGAAGTACTATACTTATTCACCATCAATACACTAATGCATTTCGTATTACATGTGTTAGTGAAACATAAGGCAACCCCAACATGTATTACACTTTTCCATTTCACTGAGTTTTATCCAGTAAGGTTTTTAATGAGTCAATAGTAGCATCGATTTATATTATAGACCTATGATTACTGATTCAACTACGTTGCTAATGAACTATAATATACCTCAGGAGAATTTTCTGTAGTTGTTGTTTTGTTCAACAAGGTTTTTCATGCAAAGTTTATAATAAATCAACACCATGAAGCAAAATGAACGATATATTGTTATCTTTGAGTAACTCAAGACATGATTATCAAAAAAGCAAACATCAACCAACACATCATTAAAGTTGTCAAAAAAGAATGCCTCTTATATAGGAAGGTCATGGTTTTAAATCAAAGCAAGGGGAGAATAGACTGGTGTAGTGTAGTAAGAGTAGGAGTAGATCAAGGTCGAACTCATAGTTTCCTTTACATGGGTAGATCAAGGTCGGACCCCATAGCTTCATTATGAGGTGCTCACCCTTCACTTGATACGGACAAGGGCCGTACTCATGAAGCATGGGTATGTTGTATTGTAATGTAACAGCCGAAGATTTAGCACATTTGATCGCACATGAAATCCACGCTGATTTGACAATCGAAATTATTACAGGATGAAAGTATGCTAGAGATGGTGAACGTGGGCAAAAACCGTGCGCGAAACGGAGTTACGGATTGTCCGGAATCGCGAAACAAAGAAAAATTTCAAAGTATGAAACTTCTGGACTCGTCGCGGAACGCGACGGAGAGGTTGAGGATTCTTCGCGGTACGCGATGGACCAAAATATCTGAGATTCTCCGGATTTCTTCGCGGTACGCGAAGCCTTATTGGCTCCTCGTCGCGGTACGCGACGGGTGAGGCGGTGGAATTGTTTGATCTTCTTTATCAGATTTCATACAAAAGATATAATTTTTCAAACTATCGAACTTCAGCCTCTTCCAAACAAAAAACACACACACTTCACCATCAAATCACCATATTGAAGCCATCAGAAGTCATGGATCGCACCAGGGATCATATCTACAAGTACTGATCGTTGTTTTAACCGCAGAAATCCGTCAGATCAGGTAATGGTTCGTTTTAACATTCTAGATTGATAATGATTGATTAAATCTTGTTTTGAACGTGAGGATATAGTTAGGGTTGTTGATTATTGCCTATATAATGGCTAGGATTGATTATAAACGAAGAACTCGAACTGTTAACGGGTAAATCCTTGTTTTGGGCCGTTGTAATGCCCGGTTTGCATGGAATCATAACAATGGTTATAATGATTCAAATCATTTGATTATGACAATGTAGGCGATTAGTTTGGTTAATCCTTGATATGCAAGGTTAAATCCAAGTGTTTTAAACTAATCACAATCAGTAACATACTCACTGAAACGAGTATTTGATGTTTATGATAACATGCAGATTAGTATGTTAAATATGGTTGTTAAACCTATTCTAATACTACGTTGTGGTATTTCCTGACACCTGGGTAATCAATAACAAGGATTGATCATTTCTAAGCCATTAATTTGTCTAGGAACCTGTTTTAGCATTATAATCAACAACATTAACTATTTGGTTAATCAAAGAATATTCTGACTAATCAAGTGGGTCATCAACCTATTATTAGGAACCTGAATCAGTATAGGTTCCTATATTATCATGCCTTGTATGATATGACATTAACATAAATAGATAAAAATCTAATATCGGTTTGATGACTATCAAGGCAATGTCTTTTACATTGGATGTTCAGAAAGATTCAATCAGTAAGTTTAGCAATGCCTAAGACGAATTAATTAAATAAGAGAATACGCTTATCTAAGTCGAGCAAGTAATGTAAAGTTTGAATGTCAAGTATGGGTATGAGTGATTAGGATAAGTCATGTGTGTAAAGACACGGTTTAATTTAACCACTAGCCCTATTAGGTTTATATAAGAATGCTTGAATTATGTATTAAAGTAATAATGTAATACATGTTATTAACAATTCCTAAATCCGAGGCTAGTTGGGAATTTATTGTAAGTCAAGCTTTGGATTAAGGTGAGTTCTTATAGCCCTGTTTTAAATGTTTTACCATTTTGGGCTGATATGCATGTTATAAAGTTATTTTATGAAATGATTGATTTACCTGACTACGGTCAGATAAAAGAATATTTTAAAGTTATTGTATGAAAATGATTTTAACCTGATTAAGGTCAGGTAAAGAATGTTTTTAGATAAATAATGGTTTCAAGTAAAAATGTTTTACATCTCAACTGTGGTTGAGAAGTAAATGATTTTAAGAGTCTCAGCTGAGGAATGTATTCAAGAAAAGAATGTTTTAAAGTAAAGAATGTTTTAAGTATCAACTGTGGTTGAGAAGTAAATGATTTCAAGAGTCTCAGCTGATATGTAAAGAATGTTTTAAGTCTCAACTGATGTTGAGAAAGAAATGATTTTTTTGTAAGACACTCGGACGAGGTCGAGGAGGAAATGTGGTTTTGCCAGCTGCGGTTGGGCAGAACTTGAGCACTGCGGTGCGAGGAATTGATTATGATTATGATGGTTTAAATGATTTAAACCATGTTATGGTGATGAATGATGTATGTAAAGAAGTCTTGTACTGGTATGAGCCGTCGACTTCGGTTGATGGATTAAGAGTCCTGTGGAAACACGGACCTGCCGACTGTGTGTCGCCAATTGAGGAAATCTTATGCATGTGTAAGTTATCGACTTCGGGTTGATAGTTTAAGAGTCTTGTGCTGCACAAGCCTGTTGACTTCGGTCGGCAGCGAAAGGTTAATGTTTTATGTACAGTATGATTGATGTTATGATGAAATGTATGTTATGTTATATAAAGATATAAATGAGTAAAGATTTTTATAGAAAAGTTAACTTAGAACTAACTAGCGAAAGCTAACTTGTTTTAGCATGCATGTCAGGTGGAGCAAGTTATGATAAGGATATGATGGCTCGTGGCAGGACATGAGAACTACCTATTCAAGAGCTGGCATTCCTATTAAGAATAAATGTTATGTAGTGATTTCCGCTGCTATAGTATACAACTATTGTACGGTTTAAGAGCTATGCTTTTGATGTTTAACCAACCGAGGGAATCATGGGGAACGGGGCCTCTCATGTAAATGCCATGAAGACGTTATTTTCATATCATTGTATATTTTTCAATGTATACATTATCCCAGATGACAACATTTAGTAAATCATTTGACGTTATTACTATACCATGCTAGCCCCTAGGTCAATGTTGCTAAGATAATGTTAGTAGTATTTGAAATCATCATGCATTTTTTTTCTAATAAAATTTTCTAGATAATGGGGATATAAATGGAATTCTTCTCCTCAATATTGAGGGGGAGCATTGTGACTTGCATGGCCATCAACCTTTGTTGACGTGTTGTGGCAAGATTATAAACAATCAATTTTAAGGCATATGCAAGTTATGTTTATCTTCTTCATGTTCCTGCAAGATGGCAAGGTCAATATTTCATGAGTTTAAGGTATCCTTTCATTGTTCTAAATATGACTTGATCTTTTATTAAAAAAATATGGCATGAGCTATTTCAAATGAAGGTGGTATGCTAGCATGTAAGAGCCTTTTGTGTTTTATAGGCAATGTACCTCGTGTAGTTTGCAAAGCAAGGTAAAAGTAACCTCCTTTTTTCAAAGTAAGTTGCCTTTTTTAAGTCAAGGTGACCATGACACTTTTTTTTACTAAGGAAATTTGGAATACTTCCAAATTAAATGACTTATATTTTGGTCTTTTATTGATCCTTTTGTTTAGAAAAGATCGAGTATACCTTCACTGAGTGTGTTTGCATTATTCTGTGGGATATCGCCATTGTTTGGATTTACTTCGTTGTTATCCGGTGCCTTTGTTATGCTTAGTCATGATAAAAAAAATCGGGTTTCAATTAGCAATACCCTTAGCCCAAGTGATTTGGAATGTTTAGTCTAGATTTGGGGATTAACCCTTATTTCATCTGTAGCCTTAGCAAGGCTAACTTTGTACGCTTAGCCAAGATAGATAAATTTACATACATTTGTGAAAGATGTGATTTAATCTGTAATTTTCAAACCTTGTATGTAGCATATATTTGAGAAAGCCTCATCGAGTCAAGTAATTCGCTATTGGAAATTCTTTCGCCGCCTATCTTGCTTCTTCTTTTCTTGGCTACATAGGTGACTTGCCATTATAAAGAAAGATGACCTAGATGTTGACTTAGAATCATGTTAGTTTTGATGACTTGACTTCTTTTAAGGAAAAATGTCTTTTTTTCTATCAGGCAAGGTAGCTTGATTTTTTACTTAGCAAAATGACTTGAGCTTCTTCATAGCAAGGATAAAAGGTGATTTGTGGTTTTTGGCGAATAAGTCGACTTCAACTCTTTTAAGGAAATATGACCATACTTTCTTTATAGATAGGTGACTTCATCTCTTTCAAGAAAATATAGTATTTCCTTATGACAGGCAAGATGGCCTTAGATAATTTTAATTAAACAATACAACCTGAGCTTCTTTACAACAACGTGGTCTTGTCTATTATCAAGCAAGGAAATTATAGTGCTTTATAGGCAAGATGACTTGAGTTCTTAGGAAGTAAGATAGCTTTAGTTCTCCACGACAAGGTGACTTTGCCTTCAAGTAAGGTGACTTTGGCATCTTTCTAAGAAAGATATTTTAGTATTTTTGAATCAAGTTGATCTTGCCTTTTCTAAAGCAAGGTGGCTTGGCTTAGCTTCCTTGCTTTGGCATGTGTTGTAGACTTGTAGGCAATCAAGTTAATTTGGTTGTGGTCAACTAAAGTTACTTTTCAAACCTAAAAATGATTAGCTTGATAAGGTGATTTAATTCGCTCGCATTCGAATTTCCTTGTGTTCATAACAATGTAAGACTATGTCGTATCATTTTTTTCCTTTTTGTCTTCAAATATTGAGGTTACAAAGGTCATGGAGCTTGAGCTTCGTTATTACTTGGTGAACCAAGGAAAGAATTGGTTCATTACAAGCCAAGGCCTAGATGAGTACCTTTGGTTGTTGAGCTAAGTCATGGTATATGTTCTTGAGAGTTGTATATTTGTTAAATAGGTAACTCCTCTCTTTGCTACATATTGTCTAGAAAGTATGTGGATTTATGTATCATTGCTAAATAACTAGACTTGGAATGACAAGTTATGACCAATAGAATACCTTTACTTGACATTGTCTAAAAAGTAAAAGTATGTGGATGTTTGTATCCTTGCTACACATAGTCTTGCTGAATAGTTGGTCTTGACAACACATATGTTGTCTAATGTTAGAAAAGGTTTCACATTTCTTTAAAAGTTTTTTTTTTTGCTGACTTTTTTCTCTCTCTAATACATAGAGAGTTTTAGTTTTCCTTGTTTTTTTTGTTAAATAACAGTGAGGCTAATACCTTTATGAATCTAGGATAAAACAAATATATTTTTCTAAAAACTTTGACATGTGAAGACAATAGGGGTGTTCACGGTTCGGTTCGAAACCGCGAAACCGCCCAAACCGGTCATCAGTTCGGTTTCACGGTCGGTTTTTTTTCTAAACATTTGGTCGGTCGGTTTCGAAAGTTCAAAACCGTAATGAACGGTTTGGTTTACGGTTTTTGCCAAAAACCGGACCAGACCGCATGTGTATATATATATATGTATGTGTGTGTATGTATGTATTTTGATGTGTATATACTATTTAGATAAGTTATTGGTTGTTTGGTTAGTACTTGAAGTTTTATAACTTTGGAAAGTAAGTTGGTTGTTTTTGGACCTGTTGGTTTATTTTTGGATACCATGTTTTCTAGACAAATTTTGTACTTTATAACAGGTTTTGTAATAGTAAATATTTAGTAAATATTTTTTACTTATTGTATTTTATAGTAGGTTTTGTAATGTTTTTCACACATGTTATAATTTTGGACACGTTAGTGACATAAGATATTTTTTTCAAAGGTAGGCTTCGCTTTTTATTTTTAACATGCAAAAACCGTAAACCAAACCGGAACCAAACCGTTTATAACGGTTCGGTTTGGTTCGGTTTTTATTTTTAACGGTTCGGTTTGGTTTTTACTACTCAAAAACCGTTATTAACGGTTCGGTTTATGGTTTAACCTAAAAACCGGACCGTGAACACCCCTAGAAGACAATGCTTGAGTATTTAGGGGTGTTTATCAGGTCGGATAACTAATTATTCAGTTTTTGATTTTTTTGTCTATCCGAAACCCGACCCGAAAAAATGTAATTTTTACATCCGAATAACCTGAATAAAAAAGGTTTATTTAAATATCCGACCCGGAAAATAGTTTTTGAATATCCGAAACCCGACCCGGATCTAAAATCATATTATCCGACCCAAAAAACACGAATTAAATTTCGGATGAGGTTTTTTCGGGTTTTGGATTTCGGATTTTTTCGAGTTTCGGGTATTTTGAACACCCTATGAGTAGTTGCATAAAGTGTACCTTTAGAACTAGGCTAGGTTACTTGTAGGTGCTAGAATTGACTTTTTATTGAAAAGCTTTAGAGTATATATTAAGCTAGAGTGTGTGTGTGTGTATATACACTTAGTAGGTTCTGATATGTAAGATAATTTGCCAACATTGGTTTTCTTATTCTATTTACTAAAGTGGTATGACTTAAACTTTGGTTGCATTTTACAAGGCAGAGTGTGTCTTTGAATCAATTGGAGCCAGGAAGTGCAGCAAGACACGTTGTTTTTTCCTTTTTATTTACATGTAAGAGAATCTTTATAGGTTTTCACTCTATATTAAAGTTAATTAAAAATGTGATTAAGGTAATTTAGGCATGCGTATGTTAATAAGACGTACATACTTGGCAAAATTTAAAAATTAATGTGCTAAAAGCAACAAAAATAAAACGTCATATAGGAATTGAGTTAAAGTCACAAATTAATATGTGACAAAACATCATACAGAAAATCTCTTTAAAAACATGGATGCAATGAATTTTTGTCTTGTTGCTAAGGAACTGTCAAGGTAATTCATGCGTTGTATGTAAAAAAAGAAAATAAAACCGTTATTTTCTTATAGTTTTATATCTTTCATTAAGTTTGCTAACAAAATACATTTTTAATATTTATATGAAACAAATGGTCATTGAAGATTTATAGAAAGATGTTTTTATAAAAGCATGATAACAAAAATACCAATCTGACCATACATGTAATGGTGTGAAACATGAATTCTTAGTAAGTTATGATTTGGTTTTATGGTAACTCATAGTTTTGGATAAACACAAAACCAAGAAGCAACATTGATTCCTAGGTGTAGCAATTCACTCATGCTAAGATTTTGCTTTCACTTGCAAGGACCTAATTGAGTAGAGAGCACAAAGGTTGTTTCGTTTGTTTTTTTTAGAAAGTAGAGGGCACGGGGCGTTTATGTGGGTTGACATTCTTGGCCCCACAGTGGGAGCCAAAAGTTACTACAACCTAATTTGGGTCGGGTCATGTTATCAGATTGAATTGAGTTTAACTATCCGAGCATAGTTCTAAGCAACAGCAATAAAGAAGCGCTACATTTGAAGGCCCAGAGAGATTATCCGTGAGGACACTTCGACGCTCAAGTCAATAATCTATACACAATAATCAAGTGAATAACATATAAGATAAAAAAGAGATTACAAAGAAGTTACTTAATAATAAGCGTGGTTGGCAAGGATAAATGTAAGAAGTGTAGTTCTTGTTACATGTCAGGAGATAAATGTATGTTGTTCAAAGGCGTACGAGAACTTGGATCCTGGCTAAGGCAAGCAAGGAACTCAAGACTTTGTTAAGGAGGACTAAGGGTGAAGAGAATATAGAGAAGTAAGTTCTTTGTACGAAGAGAGAGTGAGATAAGATGCTTAGCAAGAGTTTAGTTGCTAGAAAACGAGATGATAGAAAGTGTGAGGGTTCACCTCTATTTATAGAGAGGGGAGTCGGGGAGATTAGACATGGGCAAAAAAACCAGTTTGGGTTTACAAACCGGTTTCCAAACCGGTATTCCATAGTTCTCAAACCGGTTCCATCAAAACCGGTTCCCAAACCGGTCCGAACCGCCGGTTTGGCATATGTTTGACATCCTCATCTCTCAGACCGGTTTCAACCCCTCCAAACCGGTTTCAAACCTATCCAAACCGTTTCTATAGATTTGACATCCTCAATCTCCCAAACGGTTTCCAAACCGGTTTTGACCATCCGTTGACCAAACCGAATTGGTTCTCAAACCGAACTGATTTGGAGAAAAAACCGGGTTGTACAACCCTAGGGGAGATAGACTTTATTTCACTTGGGCCTAATCAGGTTTGGGCCTAAATTGAGTTAACGACTTAACGTGATCTGTTAGAAGTAAATAAGAAGTGTCCAATATCTAAACTCCTTCTTTCTATTTTTTTATTATTTTTATTTTTAAATTTAAAGTTAATGATCTCATTTCACCAACCTAGCTTTAAAGAATACTCTTTTAGAACACCATATATGTTACTCCTATACTATCTCCAAATTAATATTATCTTTATCTGGGTTTGAACATAGAATCTTTCATTTAAGGCAAAAACATCTACCAGGTCGACTATGGGTAAATAATTTTTCTAACAAAATAGGAGAAATATTAAATTTAATAATATTTTGTAGTAATTATAAGTATATAAACAAATTTGACTAAAAGTAGAATATGAATAATAATTAAAATTTTATAAAATTTTTCGTGGTAGCAATTAAAGAGGAAGGTTCGTTAATTATTTAATATAGCCAATTTTGAAAGAAAGAAAAATGTTGTATTGGACAATCATTGAACAAGCTTAGACGGAAAACCTATATATTTAACTGTTAAGCTTGTCTTTAATTGTGTGGATATATTATTGGCAAGACACTTATAAGTTTAACCATACATCTTTCAAAGTTGCGAAACAATTAAACTACATGTAAAATGAAAAAGCACACATTTGATTTAAATTTTCTTCTTTATATTTCAATTATTTTTTTTTCCTATAAATAATAAACATTTTAAAATAATATGTAAAATATTATATTCATAATTATATTTGGTTACTTTTTTCTAAATGACTAATTTTGATCACTGACGGATCACTGGTGTACCGTCATGCCATCAGCGTTACCACCTAATCATATCAACTTCCAAGTTACTAATTAGGAGAAAACTCAATATTTTGAGAAAAACCACTTGTAGGATTTGAACCCGTAACCTTATGTTTCTTAAGCTTTATTTCACCACTAAGATATTGTTAGGCTGTAATGCATTAATTAATTATATTTTTCTAAAATGAAGCGCATGTTATAAAGGCAAAAGCAGGCTTTTATTTTATTTTATTTTTAAATACATTATTGGTTATGTATTTCTTTAATATGATGTAATAAAAGCCACATGTTGATGATTGGGCTATTCTGGTATTTAGATGATTGGGAGCAAATAGGCATCTTCTTTTGCTCACTTTCAGCAATGTGTTTCTGTCAGATGATTTTATTTCTACTTAGGGCTGATTCAAGCACTCCTCCTGGGAGTATTTGGACTATTTCTCGAGTTAGTATTTTGAAATTACAGACTAAATTGGAATAAGTAGGTTGCTATTAAAATCTGTAATTTTAATTTCTATTTTGTATCCCATGTTATAGCACCTTACTAAGGTGGAATGTTTTATTTCTTATACATATATCTCTAATTGGTTGGCTGTTCAAAAAAAAAGATGACTGGGCGAGGACCAAAAGGTTTATAGCTTGTCGGTATTTTCTTGACTTTTTTAGTAGGAGGTATTGGGTTCAAGCCCCAACAACAACAAAAAAATGCTTTTAAGTTTGAGACATGAGATTTTTTCTAGTGTGTGTTTTCTCCTAAATGATGGTGTCAAATTATCCATTTAAACAGTGATGCTTGGCTTAAAAGAAAAAAAAAGATGTTAGGCGAGGCACAGGTAAATCGTCTTGCGTGCAACAAGGCATATTAAACTGGTAAACATCCAGCTTTAAGGCTTTAACCATAAAAAACGTCAGGTTGCCTAGTTGAGCTTTTGCTTCTTCTTTCTTTTGAATTTACTCCAGCTTCTATTTGTACACCAAGAACCTATTTTTTACTAAGATATAAAGAGTGAGAATCCTTCACTCAAGGCCCGCTCTTTATAAGGAAATTTGAGGAGGGTGTCTAGTGTCATAACTAGACTTGGGCAAAAAAACCGGTTAGGTTTGATAAACCGGTATCTGACACACACCCAAACCTGTTTCACCCAAACCGGTTTCCAAACCCGTCCGAACCGTAGGTTTGTAATAGGTTTGGGTTTTTTACTGTTGGAATAGTTTTGGAACCGAACCGACCTGAACTGGTTTAACGGCTATATCGAGTTTTGACCCTTTTTTTCAAAAAAAACTAGCCGTTTGAGGGGCTTTTTGACCTTTTTTTTTGTTTTTGTTTTTTGCATTTTAACCCCCATACGTTTACTATAAATAGGTAGTGGTTGTTTAGGTTCAATCACACAACTCTCAAACCCAAAAAACGCTCTCAAAACGCAAAAACGCTTTCTAAACTCTCAAAACGCAAACCCCCTCACAAATGGCTTCATCAAGTGCTAACTCTTTGGTTGGTTGTGGTGCTTCAACTAACCTTAAAGTTGTTAAAATTATTCCTACGAAGAGAAATCTTGAAATATGGAAAAGCTACGACTTACGTAAAATGTCGAGCGGTACGAATAAAGCTCGGTGCAAGCTTTGTGGTAGTTTTTTCAAACACGACAGGAATAGTACTTTGAAAAACCATCACGAATACAAATATTGCAAAGCTTTGAAGAACGAAGCGGCAAGAGGTCAACCTACGATGTCAAACGACTGGAGTATTTTCGCTTATAGTGTCGATGCGGTTCGGGAGCAAATGGCGCAATTCGTGATTCAACAAAGTTTGCCATTTAACCACTTCGACAACCCTCGTCTAACTCGACTTATTCAACAAACTCTTCAACCTCGTTACACACACGTAAGTCGCTCTACTATTAGAAGAAATTGTTTAAAAATGTGAAAAAAGGCTAAAAATGAACTTATTTTGAGTTTTGAATACTTACAAACCGGCGTTAGTTTAACTTGTGATGTTTGGTCCTCTCCACATGGTTCACCCGACTCGTACACTTGTGTTATCACTCATTGGTGTTATCAATCATTGGGTACAACCCGATACATGGCAATTAATGAAACGTACGATCGTGTTTGAGTTATTTGACTATTCTCACACAGGTGATAATTTATTTTACGCTTTAGACAAAGTTATATAAATTTTTAGATTGGAAAACAAAATATTTTCAATCTCATTTGATAACGTGTTGAATAATACGCGTGCGGTCCAACAACTAATTTTAAAATATAAACCTATTTGCAATGGTGTTCTTTTCATAGTCGATGTGTGCACACATCATTAATTTGGCGGTTCAAGACGGGATAAAACTATTGAAAAAACAAAGGAAAATTTTAAACAAATGATACACGACATTTTTAGCTCAACAAAATGACAAACTAGTTATTGTCATTTTTGTAAAGAATCGAATATTAGATATCAAGTCCAAATTGGGACGTAACAACTAGATGAGATTTGACATGTAACATGTTTTGAGAAAGCTTTAAAACAAAAAGATAGTTTAATTGTTTTCCATAATCTTTTAGCGCAAAAGGGTCGGGTTGAAGTATTTAATTCGTCGGGTTGGGATATTATTGACCAAATAGCGAAAATGCTTCATGTTTTTAAAACCGCAACAACATTTTTATCCGGTGTTTTTTATCCAACAAGTCCTTTGGTACTTAACAAAATTTATTTAATGAGTTCAAAATTGTGTAAAATTGTCTTTTAGACCAAAACCTTTAAGTGATATGATTCCACCAATGAAATCAAAACTTTTAAAATATTTTAAAGAAATGTCACCGGTTATTACTTGTGCCGCCGCTTTAAACCCTTGCGTAAATGTTGCGGGGGTTGAAACTTTACTTGAAAAAAATTGTTACTATTTAGATTTACTTGATGAAGATCCTTTTTACGCGCAAACATTACAAAAAACTTTTAACAAACAATTTTCAAATATGTTTGATGCTTATGTTCAAAAATATGGAACAACATCAACCATACCCAAACAATGAGAAACGTGACATCAAGTTCTAGTAGTTCACAAGATCCACGAATCGCTTTTTATAATTTATTAATGAACAAAAATAGTAAAAGACAAAGAGACAGCACTCCAAGTAGTGAACTTGGAAGATATATTGCCACAGACTTTTTGTCGGGCATGACTCCCCAAGAGTTTATGTCCATTGATATCTTGGCTTGGTAGAAATGTAAGGAAGAACAATTCCCGATCCTATCCGTTATGGCCCGAGATCTACTAAGCGTACAAGCTTCTACTGTAGCTTCGGAATCGGCGTTTTCTGTTAGTGGTAGGGTCATTTCACTAAGAAGAACAAGACTCACTCCTCCGGCGGTCGAGATGTCGATTTGCTTGAAGGATTACTTAGATGCGGCGGAAAGAGTTCAAGATAAGTCTTCACTTGAAGGCGAAATGGATTACAAGAGCGAGTTATTGCAAGAGGAGGTCGAGGCGGGTTTGTCGGAAGGAATAACCGACGAGGAAGAAGCTGCATACTACAAAATTAGCTCGGAAGAAAATTAAAAGTGAAGAAGACACATATTACCAAAATGTATTTCATCATTATGTTTTACGATTTTGGTTTATATTAATTGTTTAAGTATTTTAATTTATGTTGTCTTCAATTTGTTCATTATGTTGTATTTTCTTTTCTCAAATAATGAAAGTTTTATTACCAAAATAAGGTTTTATTAAAGTTTAAGGTTTTATTAGGGTTTTATTAATTATTAGTTTAAGGTTTTATTAATTATTAGTTTAAGATTTTATTACGGTTTTATTAATTACTAGGTTATTAACCCGTGTGTTACACAGATTTAATATAAAATATTAAATAATTAGTAATGAGAATTTTGCAATTATAAAATGATATTTTGACATATTAATATATATTTTAAGTAACAAAAAAATATTTAAAAACTTTAATCACTATACAAATAATATATAGCCTTATGATGTGTAAAAATTTATATTTTTGAAATAATTGACGTTAAAAAATTTGGTTTATATTATATTAAAAACTAATTTTTATAAATCAATAATATAAATATAATTTTTGTAATTATTAAAGTTAAACGACCGAATAAATAAATTAAAAAACGTTAGTTTTTTATAAAAATCTCATTGTTTAAAAACTCATTTTATAGTATATTTTATTTTAAAAAAAATCATTTTATAAGATAACTTGTTTTTACATAAATTTTTTTAATAATAAAATATTTCTTGCTTTATAAAAATTTTTAAGTGTGTTTTATCATAAAAATATAAATAATATATTAGTTATTAGTATTATAATTATTTAATAAGAAAAATAATTTATTTAATAAGAGAGAGAATTGTTATTTAATATGAGAGAAAATTAAGTGAGATGAAAGATAATTGAATGTGACAATAATATTGTAAGAATGTGACAAGGGTCCTTATTGGTGTGAGAAATTGACAAGTGACAAAATTTTACTCTTTTATTATAAAGGAAAGATTAGTTTAAGGTTTGATTAGTTTAACGTTTTATTAGGGTTTATTAATTATTAATTTAAGGTTTTGTTAATAAGTTTAAGGTTTGATTAGTTTAAGGTTTTATTAGGGTTTTATTAAGGGTGGTGTTAAACTTACACCCCAAAAGCATGTCTGCACACCCCACAAACACCCCGTAGTGGCCACTACAGGGCGTATTGGTACGATTTGTATGGTATTGGTCAAACGACGGGGATAATGATTAGACCTAAACGCCTTATAGTGGTCACTACGGGCCGTATTGGTACGATGTTATGAAAAAGTACCGACATGTCAGTTGATGGTGACCCAAACGCCACATAGTGTTCACTACGGGGCATATAACCCTATATGCCCCGTAGTGACCACTACATGGCGTTTAAGGTTTAAAACATGACAAATCTTTTGTAACTTATGAATTCGTCGTCAATATATACACACATATTGCTTTACAATATGAGACACTCCCTCAAATCACTTGACATATAGTTGAACGAGTTTCTCTTGTTTCGTTTATTAGAATATTTACTTTCTACACACATATTTTTGATTTGAAAGATGTCTTGGTGGGACGGAGACTTTTTCTTCGATCAATATTCCGACGTTTCACGATTGGCTGAAACTTATAAGGTATAAAACTGTATTTAGTTGTTTTTATTGTTAATCAAATGACAAACTAATCATAATGTTTTTAAGAATGGGACTGGTGTGCATTCGTCTGACGCCACAACTAGACCAGTATTGCCAGATCTGAACGAAGAGGTTGCGGGTCAAACTTTGTACTAGCAATTTGATTTGAACCAAGAACCTTGCGTTGACGACGACGTTAACAGGGAATGTTACGCTGGTGAACAATCACACCCACCCCAAGTTGCGATTAAAGAGGAACAAGCTGACGTTGTATACCAAAATATGGACTGGAATACCAATGAGATAATATATTTTTCACTTGTTTTTAGTTAGATAGACATTAGTTTAATGATAACATTGTTTTCAGATATTCATTTATGTGGAGGAGTTGATGGCATGGGTGAAAAGTAGAGCCCTTGATAATGACAACATTATTATTATTATTATTATTATTTCTGTTGTGCGGACATACATTATTATCGTAATTTGTTTTCTTGTTTCTGTTGTGCAGACATGTCTTCTTCCGACGACGAGCCATTTGTCCTCAGCTCCCGGCTCATGCGTATTCGTGATCCGCTCATTAGGTATTTGCACATGTGTATTGCCTCGTCTATTATAGGACGTGGCATGAGCCAGGAGTGGTGCACTTCTCATGATTTATTTTATTTGTATTGTTTGTTGAGTAGGAGACCGTGCAAACTTGCACGATGTCTGGCGAAGTATTTTGGTACATATTACCACCGGTAGGAGAGAGGGAAGATCTACCGGGGGTGGTGGTGTATGTGACCCGTATTGCTCGTTTTAACGGGTTTATCGATATAAAGCCTGCCGATATGGAGGCTGTGCATCTTGTTCGTTTAGATCGCAGGACGGTGCACGTCATGCGTATCGTGCAGAAGTTCCCACATCTCGGGCTTCGGTTTGCATTTGAGAAGGGGGTCGTTTGGCAGCCGAGACCAAATGATCTGCATACAGACACGACGAGCCCATGTCCCAGCTTCAACAGAAGCCTCCGCCACATGTCGAGGGGGAGTTGCATCAGGATGTGCCACATCAGCATCCTGAGCGTGTATACAGAGCCGTGCGGCTTCCTGCTCTTGTCGAGGCTATGCTGCAGGGTATTGCTGATGCAACACAGCAGCTCATTCAGCAGCAGGCGCAGATCCAGCAGCAACAGCTCCAACTCAGTTAGCAGCTAGCTTATACCACCGAGCAGTTGAGTCGACGAGTGGACCGGTTGGAGGATCTCATCTCGTGGCAGGGGCATATCAATCTTAGAGATGCAGCAACTCAGGGTATCCAGCTCCCTGCTGTTCCACCGCAACGACAAGATCCTCCTCCCCATCCACCTCACGATGATTAGTTAGTATTTTCAGTCATATATGTATTTGTTATGTATAAACAGACACTTGTATTCATGTTTATGTTTTGTATATATTTGGTTGTTTTGGTTGGTGATGCGTGTATATATTTGGTTGCTTTGGTTGGTGATGCGTATTTTATTATTTAAATATGTTTTGGTTGGTGATGCATTATTTATCATGTTATTCTGTAACATAAATATGTTTAGACAAATAGAATCATTTATATATCAATTAATAAATATATTTAAATTATTATTATTAAAAATAATTAAAGGCATTTTTAAATTTCAAAACTTAGCTTAACATATGGAATTTAAAAAGAATTGACTCTTAAAACAAGTTTTAAACAAGTTTTAAAAACAATTAAAAATAAATGTACCGAGAGACCGTAAAGTATAAAAAACAAGTTTCAAACAAAACTATTTGATTTTTACAAACAAAAAAATACGCGTTCAAAAAAATAACCAACCGAGAGACCGTAAAATATAAAAAACAAGTTTTAAACAAAAATATTAGATTTTTACAACCCATTTTTACTTGGTTTAAAAATAAACGTAACGAGAGATACGTCGTAAAATATAAAAAATAAGTTTTAAACAAAACTATTATATTTTTAAACAAAACCAGTATATGTTTACACCCCAAAAAAATATTCAAAAACACTAAAACAGCAAAATTTTATTTTTTTAACCCTATACGCCCCGTAGTGGTCACTACGTGGCGTATAGGGCTGACACTGACATAAGTATGTCTGACTCGTTTAAGGTTGTCAGGTTTTCGGTCAAAACGTCCCGTAGTAACCACAACAGGGATTATGGGTGGCGACGGGGTGTTGAAATATGTTTTTGGAGGTGTGTAGATAACCCCTCCCTTTATTAATTATTAGTTTAAGGTTTTATTAATTATTAGTTTAAGGTTTTATTAGTTTAAGGTTTAGGTTTTATTAGTTTAAGTTTTTATTAAAGTTTAAGGTTTTATTAGGTTTTGAAAAAAAAAAAAAAACCGATTTTTTATAATCCACATCGGTTTCAATAGGGTTGGATTTTCAATAGCCTGAACCGGTTTACAACCCGAACCCGTTTATGCCCAAACCGGTTTCCAACACACACTACACAAACCGTACCGGTTTGAAAACCGAACCGGTTTGGAGAAAAAAACCTGTTTGTGCAACTCTAGTCCTAACTTAAAAAACACAATAGTGTTTGTATATATTTGTTTCATAATATATCCAGAATGATACCATAGATCAATTGATTTAGATAAATTATGGATTATCGTCTTAAAATTATCTAAAACCGAATAAAACGAAAACTGAACCATTCAGCACGTACCCTTAATTGATGGTTAACCACAAGTTTAAAAATAGGTCTCGAATTTCATATTTGTCTTGGGCATCGATAAAGATTAGGCGGGTCTGCCTTCACTCATAAATACATAAAGTAGAGCTAAAGGTTCATGTATGGTGATGGGTGAAAGAAGATATAACTCATTGTAAAGAAAAGAAAAATCATGAAATTAAATAGTTTGACTAAGCAAATCATCAAACTATATATCAACTTTTAGTCACAAAAAAACAGGCACAATCGTAGCCGATGACAAAAACGTGGGCTAAAGTTGCAAAAAAACAAGTGTAAGACTCCAAAATCGGTAGCTAAGACATAAGTGAGGAAAAGTGTGGACTTAGCCACCAAAAACATAGACTAAATAATGGAATTCTACTTATCCTATTTTGTTTTAGTTATTTGTATGGCTAAAGTGTCTAGTTGGTGATTTTCCTTATCCTAAAAATTGATGTGTGATGCATGCTACAATGATAATGTGTGATTGTGTGCAGTGGCGGACCTAGAAATTTTTTTTATGGGTATCGGAATTTTTTTTGATTAGTTATTTGTCGCTAGATATTTTTTTGACCAATTCGAATTGGGTCAGGTCAGGTCAAATCACCCAAAAAATGATAAAACTAAATTTAGTTACAAATACATAATAAAAACACGTCAAATAATCATCTCATTAATTATGATGATATGATAAAATTGATTTTCTTTTGACATGATTCGAAAGAATACTATTTAAATTACAAATCAACTAATTTTTTCATCATACTAATAAGTTTCAACTTTTGAAATAATACAATAATCACTCAATATATAAATTATGGTTGATGAGATGTAAATGACAAATGTGTATATAAGTAAGTTATTGCTTTAACATATTTTTAGTAAAGATCCGAACATTATTTCTGAACATTAAATTCAATCACTCAATATACAAATTTGGGTCTTATTACTTTTTTTAAGTATGATATGACTAATTAGGTATTGATTTAAATTATTAATTACCAACTGTTTTAATCACAAGTAATGCATATTGCGTTATTGAATATTATTTTATTATTTTTGGATTTAAAATGTTTAAAATTGGACTTCATCTGATTCGTCAAATTTTCATGGGGGTCGGTGAGAAAATTTCTTGTGGGTCGGTCGAGATCAGATCGTATATACAACATTAAAAATCAAAAGTTCATGGGGATCGACCGACCCCCATACACAATGAGTAGGTACGCCCTTGATTGTGTGTTGAATATATTTAGGGCCATTTTATTTGGACACCCCACTTTTATATTTTTACACCCCTGCGGTTCAATACGGGCCGTACTGGCCATTACGGCCCGGTATTGAGCACAGACAAACATTTCAGTGAATTCCTTGAAAGGTAAACTTTCACCAAGAATTTATAGGGCCATTCAAGATCCTTGAAAGGATTGGATCCGTGGCCTACAGACTTGAGTTACCTCCTGAACTTAGAAATATTCACGATGTTTTTCATGTATCCAATCTGAAAAAGTGCTTAATTGACGAATCATTGATCGTACCTCTCGAAGAGATTCATGTTGATGAAAAACTTCAGTTCAGTGAAGAACCAGTAGAGGTAATGGATCGAGAAATGAAAGTGCTGAAACGTAGTCGCATACCAATCGTTAAAGTGCGATGGAACTCGCAACGTGGGCCCGAATATACTTGGGAACGTGAAGATCAAATGAAATCAAAGTACCCACATCTATTCTCATAAACAATTGTCGTAATGTAAGTCTTCACTAAATTTCGGGACGAAATTTCTCTAACAGGAGGAGACTGTGACAGTTGCATATGAGAATTACGTCATTAATAAAGTGGGCACATTTGATCGTTCTAGAAATCCACGTTGTTCTAATACTTGTAATTGTTACAGATTGATAGTAGGCGAGAAATGATGAACGTGGGGGAAAACCGTGCACAAAACGGAGTCCTGGATTGCCTGAAATTGAAAAACGAAGAAAAATTTCTAAGTATTGGTCGAAAGGGCTCGTCGCGGTACGCGGAGGTGGGCTTGAGGATCCTCCGCGGTACGCGAAGAATGTAAAATATCAAAGATTACCGAAAAACTTCGCGGTACGCGAAGCTCAAATTGGCCTTCCGCCGCGGTACGCGACGGATGTGGCGGTGGAGAAATCTGATCTACTTGACTACTTCATCAGATTTCATGCAAACTTAAACTTTTATTTCATTTCGAACTCAGACGCAACCCAGACGAAGAGCACACATAAACTACCATCCAATCTTCATTTTCAAGCCTTCTGAACGCAAGGATTGCACCAGGGATCGTCTCTACAAGTTCTGATCGTTATTTTAACCGCAGAACTTCGTCAGATTAGGTAATGATCCGTTTAAACCTTCTAGTTTGATTTTGATTGATTAGATCTTAATTTTGAACGTAATGACATAGTTAGGATTGTTGATTATTGCCTAGATGATGGCTAGGATTGATTATAAACAAAGAACACGAAGTTTTAACGGTTAAATCCTTGTTTTGATCCGTTGTAATGCCCGGTTTGCATGAAACCATACCCATGATTATAATGGTTTAATCCATTTGATTATAACAATGTAGGTGATTAGTTGGGTTAATCCTTGAAATGCAAGGTTAAATCCAAGTGTTTCAAACTAATCACAATCATTAACATACTTATTGGAACAATTATCTGATGTTTATGATAACAGTCAGATTAGTATGTTAAACTTGGTTATTACACCTATTGTGATGCTACATTGTGATATTCCATGATAATTGGGTAATCAATAACAAGGATTGATCATTCCTAAGCCATTAAATTATCTAGAAACTGTTACAGTATCATAATCAACAACATTAACTATCTGGTTAATCCAAGATTATTCTGATTAATCAAGAGTGTCATCAACTTTGTATTAGGAATCTAATGCAATGTAGGTTCCTACATTATCATACATTTATGATATAACATTAAATTAACTAATTACATAACTAATATCAGTTTGATGACTTTTAAAGCAATGTCTTTGACATTGAACGTTCAGAAAGATCTGATCAGTAAACTAGAACATAAATAACTCATTAAATAAAACTAAATGCAGAATCATCATATTATTACCAGTTTGTGTGATACTCTGCTACATTTATACTATCAGGTGAGTTTCGTACAACCCCTTTTATTTTTAATCTTTTATAAACATCGGGGAACACTGTTGAACTTTTATTGAACATATGATATGTATCACTGTTATCTGTGTGATTTCATGTGAGTGTTGAGAACTTGTGGATTTCATGGGATTTTTCCCGGAGAACAGAACACTATCACAGAACTTAAGTCCTCATTTCTGAACTGTATCTAGTGAACCCATGTGTGGCCGAACGGGGAAACAATGATAGTACTATTGGCTGACCACCCATTTGCTGGGAGGATTGCATCTCCCCTTGTGTGAATGTTTGTTTCCTGTTTCCAAAACTTCTTAATGTTGTGATAGACATTAAGATAATGAGGCATTAAGATGTTACCGACGGGTAGTATCTTGTAGAACAATATCATCATAAAGGAACTAGATACGGGTCCCATGGTTATCTTGAACTGAACATTTTGAGAACTTATATTACATATTATATCATATCATATTGTGAAACTTGAACTGTATAAACTCACCAGCTTTGTGCTGACGTTTTCAAATCAAACCGTTTTGCAGGTAGACCGTGACTCCGGAGAGAATGCACCTCACAAACTTGTAATTAAATAGGTTAATATTGTAATGTAAATTGTAATAACGAAACCCTGTAATGTATTTAGTTTAAGTTAATCTGTGTGCTTGTGATATCGGATCAAACAAGTCACCCCTCACCTCAGAGACATCACCACTATGCTTCCGCGACCGTTTCGGTGACATCATACATGAGGTGACGAGGGGTGGGGGTGTGACAGGGTGGTATCAGAGCCACAGATTATAGAATTTAGGTGGATTTAGAGACCTAGACTATAACCATAGGCTCGAATAGTAACACAGAGAGCACCGAACATAACAACTGAACAAAACTTGTTTTGAATTAAGCCAGGATAATCAGGTGGTACGAATTCCCGTTATGAGTGGCCAGCATAACTGAAATTTGCAACACGTGTGCATTCTAGTTTAATTTAATTCAAGTAGAACATTAATAACTATATGGATGAATAGTCATTCTAAGATAGGAAGAAGCATCATATCATGTACATATTAAATATTGTTATTTAATATTTATGTCATGATACTGATTAGAGATTTTTATTGTACAGTGATGGCCGATCGAGGCGAACAGTATATCTACCAGTGATGGTACTCCGAGCTCTAGCTCAGGTTCGGATTCGGATCCTTCGGAGGCATCGACTGCAGCCTCACGGGCGCCATCTATAGTGCCACAGGAACCACCAGCATCACCACACCCACTGGCAGACCCTAGACCAGTTACACCACCACCACCAGCACCGGTAGCATCACCCGGTCATTCTCAGCCTCATGCTGAGAATGTAGCAGCTGAGGGACAACATAGTCCTTCACCACGGCGAGTCCCTGCTTGGGATGGACTCAGGAGAATGCGGGGTCAAGCCCGCAAAACCACGGGATTACCTCCCCGGAAGCAGCTGGCTCCCAGGGACGAGTATCATGCTATACACGAGGTGGGAGAATCCTCCCATCAGGCAGAGCTGAGAGCACAGTTGCAGCAAGTTACTCAGAACTTGCAGGGGACACAGCAGAGCCTACAACAATGCCAGGCTACGGTTGAGGATACGCGTATGACCATATTGGAGATCCTCACTTCTCACTTGACCTTGATGGATCAAGTGAAGGCTTTGGACACCGACACTCGAGCGTGGAGGACCGCGATTGATGATAGATTGAGGATGACCTGGGTACAGATTATGCTTGCTGCATTTTGGAGGCAAGTGGCATTGGTGACCGAGCGATGGATGTGGGTGAGAGAGAGAGCGACAGAGTTTTTGGCATGGTTTGGAGTGGTGAGTATTGAGACCAGGATGATGGTCCTGGCAGTAGTCATGACAGTGGTGGCCATGATACTTTCTTTCTTATCATACTTTATGCGATGAGTATGTACAGAAGATCATTCTGGGATCTTCAGATCATCAGTATGTAGATGGGGGAGTTCTTTTTCTGTTCTTTTCTTTCTTTGGTTGTAGTGTCTTGTGTTATGTTGGTAGTTTGTATAAAACAAATGTTGGTAGCAATGTAATAAAATGAGTGTTTTTGTGTATCGATCTGTGCCATGTACTATTTGGGTGTTGTGTGAAGTATAATTAAGTTTGTGTGAGAACATATCAATATCAGAACGTATCAATATAAGAACATATCAATATCAGAACGTATCAATATGAGAACATATCAATATCAGAACGTATCAATATGAGAACATATCAATATCAGAACATATCAATATGAAAACATATCTTTCGCTGAAATACAGTACGGGAGCAATACTGTATGCGAATATATCAAACTGAAAACATATCTTTCGCTGAAATACAGTACGGGAGCAATGCTGTATGCGAATATATCAAACTGAAAACATATCTTTCGCTAAAATACAGTACGGGAGCAATACTGTATGCGAATATATCTACTACTAAAGTACAGTACGAGAGCCATACTGTACGAGAGCATATCTAAACGAGAATATATCTATTGTTTGTGTGAGAACAAATCTAGTGCATGAACTGAGAACATATCATAGAACATGGTGAGGACGTATATCTGTATGGAAACATATCAATGTGAGAACTTATCAATGTCCTGAATCTGAATTTATCAAAAACATGGGTAATAACATATTTATATCACAGTACTGTGAGCTGTGAAATATTTTAACATGTTTTTGAATTAACAGGACTAAGTATAACTACGAACATCTGTGTGATCTGTGTGTACTGAAAACGTGTCTGAACTAAATTCATGTAGTTATACTGTATTCTTTATCTTCACATTTCAATATAAATTTTCAGTGTAACTGAATATGATTGAATTTATGTGATAAAACGGGTTATATCTTTAATGTTCTTGAACTGACCTGAGTTTTGTCTGCTTGTGAGCAGAATAATGGCTCCTAAAAGAGGTCGACCAGCTAAGAGAGCTACCCAGAACATTACAAACCCTGAATCGAATCAAGTTCCACCAGTGGATACTGAATCAAATCCAAATCCACAGGTGAATTTGGAAACAAATACTGTTCCACCCGTGAACCCGGGAGTAAACTCTGTTCCACCTGCTAGTACAGGTGGATCCGAATCAAACGAAGCAATGATAGCACGGATTGTGCGAGAACAGCTATCTGCTTGTGGTGTTTTGATACCACATCAACCTCATATTACTTCGGGTTCAGGTGGGGACCACAATCACGCCGAACGTAATGCTACTGATGGTAACGCGGAAACTCATAGAACCACTGGCACAACTACAACTACTCCTGATCCACCACGACAGGGATGTACTTATAAGTATTTTGCTTCCTGTAATCCTCCTACTTTCGCTGGTACTGAAGGAGCGGCTGGATTGCTAAGATGGATCGAGGAAATGGAAACGAAACTTAAAATCAGCCAGTGTTTAGAGAAGCATAAGGTGTCTTATGCTGCCTGTTCTTATAAAGAATCAGCTTTGACCTGGTTGAATACCCAGGCAAAAACATTGGGCTCAGCTACAATCGACTCAATGGGCTGGAACGAATTTAAAACTCTGATTAGATCAGAGCACTTCCCACTCACTGAGATTCAAAAGCTCCAGGAGGAATTCTGGAATCACTCGATGATTGGGGCTGATTGTTTAGCGTATACTCATCGTTTCCATGAACTTACTTGCTTACTTCCTGATATGTTTCCTACAGAGGCAGCATTGATCGAGAAGTACATTAAGGGTTTGATTCCCCAGATTCAGGGAATGGTGACTGCAGCTGAACCCACAACCCTTAAACGTGCAATTCTGTTAACCACTAAGCTTACCGATGAGGCGGTAAGGAGTGGTACGTTGGTAACAAAAACTCAGACGGCCTTGGGGCGTAGTGATGTCGGTACCTCTAATGTTTCCAAAGGTACCAAACGAAAGTGGTTTGGCAAAACAAAGGCGAGAGCTCCGGCTGAAATCACCCAGAGCAAGCCAACTGTGAAAAACTATGGTGCTGCTATTCCTGAAAGGAGAGCTTATACTGGGCAGGCGCCCAAATGCAACAAATGTCCATTCCATCACACAGGACCGTGTCCTGTTTGTGCCAACTGTAACCGAGTTGGACATTATGCTAAATATTGCAACTTTCCTGCTCACACACCAAACCAAGCACCACAACAAACCACTCAAAACAATAGATCATGCTACAAATGTGGGAACCCTAATCATTTCATGAAAAATTGTCCAAACAACAACAACACCAATCAAGGGAGTGAAGCTAGGGGGAGAGCTTTTCAGATTGGTGCTACCGAAGCAAGACATGATGCGAACATTGTTACTGGTACGTTTCTTCTTAATAATCTATACGCATCAGTTCTGTTTGACACAGGAGCAGATAAGAGCTTTATCTCTCCTGAATTTGCATCATTAATCTCATTGCCTACGGTAGATCTAGAAACTCCTTATGTCATTGAACTTGCTAATGGCAAGTTAATCAAAACTAACAGTTTCATTCAAGGATGTTCCTTGAATCTGAATGATCATCTTTTCAATATCAATTTACTTCCTATTGAGCTTGGGAGCTTTGATGTCGTTGTCGGTATGGACTGGCTTTCTCATAACCAAGCGGAAGTTGTGTGTCAAAACAAGATGATCCGTATTCCATTACCTAACGGTAATACACTGATAGTTCAAGGAGAACGAGCCGGTAGGAAACTTGGCATCATATCTTGTATGCGAGCTCAGAAATTCTTAAGGAAAGGCTGTTATGCTTTCCTGGCACATGTGACTGAGCACAATTATCCACCCAAACATATCACAGACATTCCAGTAGTCAAGGATTTTCCTGAAGTATTTCCTGAGGACAAATCAGGATTACCCCCAGTGAGGCAGGTTGAATTTCGTAATGACTTGATCCCAGGCGCTGCACCAGTTGCCAAAGCCCTGTATCGACTTGCACCATCAGAAATGCAAGAACTTTCAGGTCAATTACAAGAACTTTTAGACAAAGGTTTTATTAAACCTAGTTTCTCACCATGGGGAGCACCAATTCTTTTTGTGAAAAAGAAAGATGGGTCATTCAGGATGTGTATTGACTACCGAGAACTCAATAAACTGACAATCAAGAACCGTTATCCACTACCTCGTATCGATGACCTGTTTGATCAGTTACAAGGTGCTACTTACTTTTCAAAAATTGATTTAAGATCCGGATATCATCAATTACGAGTGCACGAAGATGATGTTCCTAAAACTGCATTCCGAACTCGGTATGGGCATTATGAATTTCTAGTGATGCCGTTTGGATTAACAAATGCACCAGCAGTTTTCATGGATCTGATGAATCGAGTATGTAGACCTTATCTGGATAAATTTGTGATTGTGTTTATTGATGATATTCTCATTTATTCTCGAACCAACAAGAACATGCTCAACACTTGAAATTAATCCTAGAACTTTTGGCACGTGAAAAATTATATGCAAAGTTCTCCAAGTGTGAGTTCTGGTTACGAGAAGTTCAATTTCTTGGTCATGTAGTGAATCAAAACGGTATTCAAGTGGATCCCAGTAAGATTCAAGCGGTGAAACAGTGGGGGACACCACGAACCCCGACTGAAATACGTCAATTCTTAGGGTTGGCAGGTTATTATCGCCGGTTTATCAAGAACTTTTCAAAGATAGCCTTGCCACTCACCACATTGACCCAAAAGAATCAACCTTTTATATAGGATTCCCAACAGGAGGAGGCATTCCAACTGTTGAAACACAAACTCTGCAACGCACCTATCTTGGCATTACCGGAAGGTACTGATAATTTCACAGTGTACTGTGATGCTTCTCGTCAAGGTCTTGGGTGTGTTCTAATGCAGAATGACAAGGTAATTGCGTACGCTTCTCGACAACTGAAAATACACGAGAAGAACTATACCACACATGACCTAGAACTCGGTGCAGTAGTGTTTGCACTCAAGATTTGGAGACATTATCTATACGGAACCAAGTGTATTATATACACTGATCACAAAAGTCTCCAGCACATTCTAGATCAGAAAATGTTGAACATGCGACAGAGACGATGGGTTGAACTTCTAAACGACTACGACTGTGAAATTCGTTATCACCCATGTAAAGCAAATGTCGTAGCCGATGCCTTGAGTCGCAAGGAACGAGTCAAACCTTTACGTGTGAAAGCATTAGGTATGACTATTCAAACCAGTCTGATTCCTCAAATCAAAGAAGCTCAGCAACAAGCTTTACAAGCAACGAACTATTCTGCTGAGGGACTGAGGGGATTAGACAAGAAACTTGACACCAAAAATGATGGACTGTTGTATTTCAAAAACCGAATGTGGATTCCTTTATTCAGTAACTCTAGAACAATCATCTTGGATGAGGCGCACAAATCCAGGTATTCTATTCATCCAGGTGCTGATTAAATGTATAAAGATCTTAAGGATTTTTACTGGTGGCCTGGAATGAAGAAACAAATAGCTGAATACGTGGATCGATGTTTAACATGTCTCAAAGTTAAGGCTGAACATCAACGACCTTCTGGGTTGTTACAACAACCTGAGATTCCCATGTGGAAATGGGATCAGATCTCTATGGATTTTGTCACTAAATTACCCAAAACATCACGTAATCATGACTCTATATGGGTTATCGTTGATCGCCTTACAAAATCTGCGCATTTCTTACCCATCCGAGAGGATTATTCTATGGATCGACTCGCTAAACTCTATGTTAATGAGATTGTATCTCGACATGGAGTACCGATCTCTATCATTTCTGACAGAGATAGTCGATTTATGTCACGATTTTGGCAAACTCTTCAGAATGCTCTGGGTACACAAATCAATATGAGCACAGCCTATCATCCACAAATCGACGGACAGACTGAACGAACAAATCAAACTCTTGAAGACATGCTCAGAAGCTGTGTGATTGATTTTGGAGGTAGCTGGGATATTCATCTTCCACTTGTTGAATTCTCGTACAATAACAGCTACCATACCGGTATTCAATGCGCTCCATTCGAAGCACTCTATGGACGCAAGTGTAGATCACCTATCTGTTGGTCAGAGGTAGGTGAGAATCAAATCATAGGCCCGGAATTCATTCAGGAAACAACTGATAAAATCGCACTCATTCAGGAACGAATTAAAGCTGACCGCGATCGTCAAAAGAGTTATGCTGATAATCGCCGTAGACCACTTGAATTCCAAGTAAGTGATCAGGTAATGTTGAAAGTGTCACCTTGGAAAGGCATTTTCAGATTTGGGAAGAGAAGTAAACTTTCACCAAGATTTGTAGGGCCATTCAAGATCCTTGAAAGGATTGGATCCGTGGCCTACAGACTTGAGTTACCTTCTGCACTTAGTAATATTCACGATGTTTTTCATGTATCCAATCTGAAAAAGTGCTTAATTGACGAATCATTGATCGTACCTCTCGAAGAGATTCATCTTGATGAAAAACTTCAGTTCAGTGAAGAACCAGTAGAGGTAATGGATCGAGAAATGAAAGTGCTGAAACGTAGTCGCATACCAATCGTTAAAGTGCGATGGAACTCGCAACGTGGGCCCGAATATACTTGGGAACGTGAAGATCAAATGAAATCAAAATACCCACATCTATTCTCATAAACAATTGTCGTAATGTAAGTCTTCACTAAATTTCGGGACGAAATTTCTCTAACAGGAGGAGACTGTGACAGTTGCATATGAGAATTACGTCATTAATAACGTGGGCACATTTGATCGTTCTAGAAATCCACGTTGTTCTAATACTTGTAATTGTTACAGATTGATAGTAGGCGAGAAATGATGAACGTGGGGGAAAACCGTGCACAAAACGGAGTCCTGGATTGCCTGAAATTGAAAAACGAAGATAAATTTCTAAGTATTGGTCGAAAGGGCTCGTCGCGGTACGCGGAGGTGGGCTTGAGGATCCTCCGCGGTACGCGAAGAATGTAAAATATCAAAGATTCCCGAAAAACATCGCGGTACGCGAAGCTCAAATTGGCCTTCCGCCGCGGTACGCGACGGATGTGGCGGTGGAGAAATCTGATCTACTTCATCAGATTTCATGCAAACTTAAACTTTTATTTCATTTCGAACTCAGACGCAACCCAGACGAAGAACACACATAAACTACCATCCAATCTTCATTTTCAAGCCTTCTGAACGCAAGGATTGCACCAGGGATCGTCTCTACAAGTTCTGATCGTTATTTTAACCGCAGAACTTCGTCAGATTAGGTAATGATCCGTTTAAACCTTCTAGTTTGATTTTGATTGATTAGATCTTGATTTTGAACGTAATGACATAGTTAGGATTGTTGATTATTTCCTAGATGATGGCTAGGATTGATTATAAACAAAGAACACGAAGTTTTAACGGTTAAATCCTTGTTTTGATCCGTTGTAATGCCCGGTTTGCATGAAACCATACACATGATTATAATGGTTTAATCCATTTGATTATAACAATGTAGGTGATTAGTTGGGTTAATCCTTGAAATGCAAGGTTAAATCCAAGTGTTTCAAACTAATCACAATCATTAACATACTTATTGGAACAATTATCTGATGTTTATGATAACAGTCAGATTAGTATGTTAAACTTGGTTATTACACCTATTGTGATGCTACATTGTGATATTCCATGATAATTGGGTAATCAATAACAAGGATTGATCATTCCTAAGCCATTAAATTATCTAGAAACTGTTACAGTATCATAATCAACAACATTAACTATCTGGTTAATCCAAGATTATTCTGATTAATCAAGAGTGTCATCAACTTTGTATTAGGAATCTAATGCAATGTAGGTTCCTACATTATCATACATTTATGATATAACATTAAATTAACTAATTACATAACTAATATCAGTTTGATGACTTTTAAAGCAATGTCTTTGACATTGAACGTTCAGAAAGATCTGATCAGTAAACTAGAACATAAATAACTCATTAAATAAAACTAAATGCAGAATCATCATATTATTACCAGTTTGTGTGATACTCTGCTACATTTATACTATCAGGTGAGTTTCGTACAACCCCTTTTATTTTTAATCTTTTATAAACATCGGGGAAAACACTGTTGAACTTTTATTGAACATATGATATGTATCACTGTTATCTGTGTGATTTCATGTGAGTGTTGAGAACTTGTGGATTTCATGGGATTTTGCCCGGAGAACAGAACACTATCACAGAACTTAAGTCCTCATTTCTGAACTGTATCTAGTGAACCCATGTGTGGCCGAACGGGGAAACAATGATAGTACTATCGGCTGACCACCCATTTGCTGGGAGGATTGCATCTCCCCTTGTGTGAATGTTTGTTTCCTGTTTCCAAAACTTCTTAATGTTGTGATAGACATTAAGATAATGAGGCATTAAGATGTTACCGACGGGTAGTATCTTGTAGAACAATATCATCATAAAGGAACTAGAAACGGGTCCCATGGTTATCTTGAACTGAACATTTTGAGAACTTATATTACATATTATATCATATCATATTGTGAAACTTGAACTGTATAAACTCACCAGCTTTGTGCTGACGTTTTCAAATCAAACCGTTTTGCAGGTAGACCGTGACTCCGGAGAGAATGCACCTCACAAACTTGTAATTAAATAAGTTAATATTGTAATGTAAATTGTAATAACGAAACCCTGTAACGTATTTACTTTAAGTTAATCTGTGTGCTTGTGATATCGGATCAAACAAGTCACCCCTCACCTCAGAGACATCACCACTATGCTTCCGCGACCGTTTCGGTGACATCATACATGAGGTGACGAGGGGTGGGGGTGTGACAGTACTGGCCAGTACGGCCCGTCTTGCTTTTTCAATTCTGACAAAAGGACATTGATTTGACCCAGTACGGGCCGTAAAGGCCATTACGTGCCGTCTTGAAAATTTTCAAATTGATATATAAGCATGAATCGTTTCAAACGAACGCGTAACTTTCGAATTCAAATATATTTCACGATAATTCATATCTGTAACGATGTCGTTTTGGGACGGGAGTTTTTTCAACTATTCCGTGCCAGATTTGTACGAAGAGCCTCCTGTCGAGTATTCATACGGCACGATAGATGTGAATGCTGAACCTAACGCTGATGTAGGTTTTGACAGTCAAGCATCGTATGGGTTCGTGTATGACGACTGTAAACAAAGTTACACGGAGGAGGGTTATGAAGAAAAGCCGGGGGCTTCAAACGTTAACTGGGAAACCAAAGAAGTAACTTAAATGAAACATAAATGTTAATAATTGTATATTATCGCTATCCATTTAAGGTATTTATTATTGTTTTTATATGTCAGGAGTTTATGACTGAGGAAGCGCTGGTAGGGTGGGTGAAAAGTAGAGCAGTAGATAATGGTTACATTGTAGTCAAAAGAAGAACGAAGAAATCAAAGACAACAGGCAGTGTAATCAAAGTTTGGCTCATGTGTGACCGTGGTGGCGAGCACAATAGCATCGCAATCCTTAGACGGTCAGGCAGCAAGAAAATCGGTTGTCCGTTTCAACTGGTAGGGTTATACAACGAAGTTCGTGAATCCTGGAAATTGCAGGTGATTAACGACAATCACAATCACGAACCTGCTTAGAATCTAGAGGGTCATCCATATGTTAGAAGATTCACGCAAGAGGAAGAAGATCTGGTTGAGAATCTGACCGAGCGACACATGGATCCTCGTAACATACTTTCGAGCATAAAGAAACATAACCCTGCAAATGTATCCATCCCTAGGGATGTATACAATTTACAGCAGAAGCTAAAAAACAAGAAGAAATTCGGTGATACTCCGATGCAGGTCCTGGAAAACGTGCTTCACAGTCAGCGGTACGTTTACTATACCCGGGAGGATTCTGAAACAAACGTCGTGGAAGACATTTTCTTCTGTCATCCAAAATCGTATTGCTGGTGGCGTGCATTTCCGCACGTACTGATGATGGACGCGACGTACAAAACGAACCAGTACAGGCTTCCATTTATTCAAATTGTTGGCGTGACTTCCACACACCAGACATTTAGTATTGCTCACGCGTTCGTAAGCAAAGAGCGTGAGGAGAACTACATCTGGGTCTTGGAAATGGCTAAGAGTATGTTGAATAAGTGTATGGAGCCACGTGTGATCATAACAGATCGAGACCTTGCTGTTATGAATGCGTGCCGTAAAGTGTTTCCAGAAGCTGCAAAATATCTCTGCAGATGGCACATAGACGAAAATATTGCCAAACACTACAAGGCAAGCTTTTCTGACGCAGACTGGAAGAAATTCAAAGGTCGATGGGCGAATTTGTGTAACTCTCCGACAACAGAGTTATACGACTACAACTACAACCGTAACCTTCTGTACGAAAGACTTATCAAAGACGACAAAAAAAGTAAGCATCATATACCATAATTATTATCATCATATCATCATTAGTTTTTTGTTTCATTTCATCACATACACCCACAAAATAAAAAAAAAAAACCAATGATGTAATTTAATTTAAACCAAACGCGCTGAATGGTTAAGTGCTGAATATTTACCATAATTATTATCATCATATCATCATTGGTTTTTTGTTTCATTTCATCACATACCCCTGAAATGAAACAAAAAACCAATGATGATATGATGATAATAATTATGGTATATGATGCTTACTTTTTTTGTCTTCTTTGATAAGTCTTTCGTACAGACGGTTGTAATTGTAGTCGTATAACTCTGTTGTCGGAGAGTTACACAAATTCGCCCATCGACCTTTGAATTTCTTCCAGTCTGCGTCAGAAAAGCTTGCCTTGCAGTGTTTGGCAATATTTTCATCTATGTGCCATATGCAGAGATATTTTGCAGCTTCTGGAAACACTTTACGGCACGCATTCATAACAGCAAGGTCTCGATCTGTTATGATCACACGTGGCTCCATACACTTATTCAACATACTCTTAGCCATTTCCAAGACCCAGACGTAGTTCTCCTCACGCTCTTTGCTTACGAACGCGTGAGCAATACTAAACGTCTGGTGTGTGGAAGTCACGCCAACAATTTGAATAAATGGAAGCCTGTACTGGTTCGTTTTGTACGTCGCGTCCATCATCAGTACGTGCGGAAATGCACGCCACCAGCAATACGATTTTGGATGACAGAAGAAAATGTCTTCCACGACGTTTGTTTCAGAATCCTCCCGGGTATAGTAAACGTACCGCTGACTGTGAAGCACGTTTTCCAGGACCTGCATCGGAGTATCACCGAATTTCTTCTTGTTTTTTAGCTTCTGCTGTAAATTGTATACATCCCTAGGGATGGATACATTTGCAGGGTTATGTTTCTTTATGCTCGAAAGTATGTTACGAGGATCCATGTGTCGCTCGGTCAGATTCTCAACCAGATCTTCTTCCTCCTGCGTGAATCTTCTAACATATGGATGACCCTCTAGATTCTGAGCAGGTTCGTGATTGTGATTGTCGTTAATCACCTGCAATTTTCAGGATTCACGAACTTCGTTGTATAACCCTACCAGTTGAAACGGACAACCGATTTTCTTGCTGCCTGACCGTCTAAGGATTGCGATGCTATTGTGCTCGCCACCACGGTCACACATGAGCCAAACTTTGATTACACTGCCTGTTGTCTTTGATTTCTTCGTTATTCTTTTGACTACAATGTAACCATTATCTACTGCTCTACTTTTCACCCACCCTACCAGCGCTTCCTCAGTCATAAACTCCTGACATATAAAAACAATAATAAATACCTTAAATGGATAGCGATAATATACAATTATTAACATTTATGTTTCATTTAAGTTACTTCTTTGGTTTCCCAGTTAACGTTTGAAGCCCCCGGCTTTTCTTCATAACCCTCCTCCGTGTAACTTTGTTTACAGTCGTCATACACGAACCCATACGATGCTTGACTGTCAAAACCTACATCAGCGTTAGGTTCAGCATTCACATCTATCGTGCCGTATGAATACTCGACAGGAGGCTCTTCGTTCAAATCTGGCATGGAATAGTTGAAAAAACTCCCGTCCCAAAACGACATCGTTACAGATATGAATTATCGTGAAATATATTTGAATTCGAAAGTTACGCGTTCGTTTGAAACGATTCATGCTTATATATCAATTTGAAAATGTTCAAGACGGCCCGTAATGGCCTTTACGGCCCGTACTGGGTCAAATCAATGTCCTTTTGTCAGAATTGAAAAAGCAAGACGGGCCGTACTGGCCAGTACTGGCCGTCTTGCTGTCAAATCATTGTACTAGGTTGCAGGGAATGTCTGTACGATGAATGAGACGGGCCGTCCTGGCCATTACGGCCCGTCTTGCTCCCAATCATTACACGGAATAGTTGAAAAAACTCCCGTTCCAAAACGACATCGTTACAGATATGAATTATCGTGAAATATATTTGAATTCGAAAGTTACGCGTTCGTTTGAAACGATTCATGCTTATATATCAATTTGAAAATGTTCAAGACGGCCCGTAATGGCCTTTACGGCCCGTACTGGGTCAAATCAATGTCCTTTTGTCAGAATTGAAAAAGCAAGACGCCAGTACGGCCCGTCTTGCTGTCAAATCATTGTACTAGGTTGCAGGGAATGTCTGTACGATGAATGAGACGGGCCGTCCTGGCCATTACGGCCCGTCTTGCTCCCAATCATTGGCACAGGTTGTTAGGAGCGAATGTTAGACCGAGGCCTGAGACGGGCCGTAATGGCCATTACGGGCCGTCTCAGGGGTGTAATTTTAAAAAAAGTGGGTGTGAGAATAACAATACCCTATATTTATGATCATAACCTTAATCATTTATATAAAAATATTATTTTTATCTTTATAATCTTCTACTTATAATAAAAGACTAAGGGGCTGTTTGGTAGATCTGAGTCATTAAGTGCTGAATGGTTAAGAGGGTCTGAATCATTAAGTGTTGAACTGAATGATTAAGTGTTGAACTGAATCATTAAGTGTTGAATGATATGTATTTTCCATTTAGCATTGTATTTGTGCTGAAATTGTTAAGTGCTGAACTGAATCATTAAGATGTAATTTAATTTAAACCAATCGCGCTGAATGGTTAAGTGCTGAATATTTAAGTGCTGAATGGTTCTATTAAGAGGTAAACAAACAACCCCTGATTGTTTTGTTACATGACTAATTTCTAGGTTGTTCACTTGAACATACTGACACATGGCCATACCGTAATCAACCTCATCTTTATTATACTAACCTTATTAAAAAAATACATGGCCCTGACCCGTCTCACTTGAATGATATATTCAAAACTCAAAACCCTAATTTCATTCTTCATCACATCTCTAACACTTGGAATCACCATTGTTCTTTATCTAGGGTTCTATATCAATCAATATATTCTTCGGTCCAAACGCAAAAAAAGGTTTCATTGATTGAATTTTGTATTTCAGGTAATCCCACAAGTTCGATCAATGAAATGCTTGAACAAATATGATTTTTTTCTTTTTTAAAAAGTTAATTGCTTGAACCAATCTGAAAGGATCTTCTTATTGAACAACAATGTTAATGGTTTAGTATCACATGTATGTTTAGCATTACATTTCTAAAATAATTACATATCAAATTCTTGAGCTTATAATCTGTACATAATTTATTATCATTAGCCTTAAAAGGAAGGATAATGCATTCATCGCTAAATTCTAACGTTTCTTTGAAGGATTCAAGCAGTCTCAAGCTTTAAGAAATTCTCATTTAACCGCTTATGTTGTCCGATTTTATGTCAAGTATAAACATTATAATCAATTGATCATTCCTATGTATTTACTTATTTACTTTATATTCGATATGTCTTAATCTTGAGGGTTATTTTTCATCTTTTAGTTCATTTCCTTATCGGATTTGTTACCCTAGATTGAGTTTGATACAACTGCTTTTCTCAAGGGTTTAGGGTTCTTCCTCGATGTATGTCATCGATGCTTGAATCAGGTTCACTAATGCTATATATATATAGTTATGTATTTAAATGCTTATGTTGTGACTTTTCATTATTCCCTTCAATATGCATCACATGTGATATTAATCTATAGCATAATCATCATACATTGTTCTTAATGAAATTTAGTGAAAATGGATGCCATGCTTTGTATATATACTTACAATGGCGGAGCTTCAAATGTTTGACCGGGGGCACCATAAAAAAAATTCCGATCGATCTGTATGTCTCGGTTAGTTTGATTAAATGTACGGGTCAATGATTCGGGTCAATTCGGGCCAAACATTAAAAATATAAGTATTAAATAATTATCATTATGCGTGAAAAAGTGAGTACCTGAAAGAAGAATTATAATTCTGCTCGACGCCCTTTTAGATTTTTGAATTCATCTATTATGCATTCTGAGTCAAACTTTTCCGCAATTTCTTTTTCTATGCAAATCACCAAATTGTTTGCAAGATACTCATTTGACATCTTATTCCTAAGGCGATTCTCGAATATTTTCATTGCTGAGAATCCCCTCTCCGTTGTTGCAGTAGAAACCGAAAGTGTTAAGATTAGCCGGATCCCTCTATCAACCAAATAGTACGTATCATTTTTATGAGTTTCCACAAGACTTTTGCGTAGATAAGAAATTGTTGATACACCACTTAGCTTGGTATTATTTGACTTCTCAAATAGTACGTATCATATTTGACTTCCCCTCTCTGTCTTGATCGTTAAAATTTGTAGGATAATACTTTTCAACAAGAAGACAAAAACATTAATCTCTTTAGAAACTAAACTAGAACTAAAAGATAACAACTCCATTGCGTCCTCATTAAATCTGCTATGGAACTTCTCACAAAAAAAAGTAACTTTTGCAAAAAAAAAATCTCATCCATTGTTTCTGAAATTATTAAGACTAACATTTGTTGATAAAACTAACTCCATGGCATTAAGAATATCTTGAGATTTCTTTTGTAAGGCATGAGAAAGTATATAAGTTCTTCCCATTACTTCCTTTATCAAGTGAAGAATAAACACAAAATCAAAAGATTGCAAATGGCTATAAGCTGCATCAGCAATATGAAGCATTTGTTGTTGGAGAATACTCTAACCAACTAGGATACTCTTTAAGATGGATTTGAAAAGGTCCTAAATTCAAATAAGCTCGCCTTACTTGTTTCCTTAAATTAACCGGATGATCCCACATTTGTATTTGTTTAGCCGGATCCCTTTCTAGATGGTTAAAGTGGGGGGGGGGGGCAAATAATTTTTTTTTTGTAAAAATAACTTTTGGGTCCGAAAATTAACACTACTCACAACCCCCCCCCCCCCCCCCCCCCCCGGTTCCAACTATTCGCTCCTGTATACTTATGTATCGCATGATAAGAAAATGTGTTTTTATTTTATTCATCATCAGGTATTTGCTTGTGGAATCCTACTAATAACTAGTTAAACCTTTGTGTAATAGTCATAGGTTAACGTCAAAGCCAAAGTAAAAATTGTTGAAAGTTAAAAACAAGAGTAATTTGCTTCACGGGTATTCAAACTGAGAATACTATATAATTTTTGTTTCCAATTATAAGTAAGTTAAACTATGTGAGTTATACATCTAGATTAATATAGATTAATGCCTTTATCATATATATGATGTTTTCTCTGTATCAAGAAACAAATGAGAAACCTACAAAAAAAAAAAAACAAGCTAACAAGAAGGCAGAAGGAATGTAATAATAGGTTATTATTGACTTTTAATATATGTTATACTCCTGTTTTGTTGGTTTATCTGTATTCATTAAGAAAAGAAATTATAATTTATAGCATTATTTATATATGTGTTGTCACTAAGGTATTTGTCAATCTAAGATACGAGATTGGTAGATCGTTTTCTTTATACAACTCATGTGATACATGTGTGACTAACCCAGTTTATTTAACTATCATAGTTTTAAATTTTATTTTTAAAATTTGTTTAAAATACTTACATTTGAGAAAGATCGGGCAAGATTACCTACGTATTGCAGGGGAATGATACGATTAAAGACGGTGTGCTACGTTGACGATACAGTTATTATTTTAAATTAACGAGCGGAAATTACTAAAGAAAAATCATATTATATATAATGCAAGAAATAAACTTTAAAATTTATAAATTTGAAAGGATGAAAGTGACATTTTAGAAAGTTTATGAGTAAAAAATAAAAGTTTAAAAATAAAACTTAAAAGTTTTGAAAATTAAGGGATATAAATGATCAGTAACAAATTGTCAGTGACACTTATAATTGAGATGCATAATTACAAAAAAAAAATACGTCGAAACATATACTAACTCATTTTCATACTGATATTTACACTAAAATAAGCACATATTATATTAAGGCTTACGAGTTGCAACGACGCCAATATAATATTAAGACACGTGTGTCGCAACTTCAAACTTTAGAAACCTAAAAGAGGAAAGTGACATTTTCCAATATATAGGATTGAAACTTAAAACTTTAGAAGTGAAAGTTAAAAGTTTTAAAGATTGAGGGGATCAAAGTAATCCGTTACAATTGCCACCAACACTTATAATTGAGTCGTGTTATGGTTTTAAATTTTTTTACATTGAAATGTACTAACTCAAATTTACACTGACATGTATATTAAAATATGCATGTATTATATTGAGTGTCGCAAGTTGTAGCGACGCCGTATAAAATTAAGATGCACATGCTGTGACATTAATAATGTTAAGAAAAAAATGTATTATATTTGACCTAACTTTTGTCTTAGCAAAGTTATGTTTAAATGTATAACGACTTGAAATTTTACCGGGACATGAATAAAAATAAACACGTCTTCAAAAGGTTGTGTGGAGTGTAAAATTAGTTATAAATATTAAAATAATGAAATCTATATTACAAAATATAAGAATAATAATATTACATATGATGTATTTCTAGTCTATCCCCATTACATTTGTCACATGCCGTTTTTCAAAGTAATCCACATGTCATATTTGAAAAATTTTAAATATTAATTTCATTTAATACAATTAAATCTAACTCACAAATTAAAAAGAAAAACTAATATTTATTTTCTTTAAATATGAATGAAATTCTAGTTATTTCAAATTTATATGTCAATCAATAATTTTAACAATACATAAATTTCCAAATTCCATTTATATTGTTTAAAGTGTATAAAAATATATAAATTTTATGTTATTTGTATACCTATTTGTGTCAATTATTGTTTTATAATACTTTTTTTATGTAACTCTTTGTAATGCAAAGATCAAGAAGTTATTAGGATAATAAAAAAGTAAGTAAACAATAGGAATTTTGCGACGTACAGGATTTGATCCTGGTGTTGGTGTTGAATTGTGAAAACATGTTTTGTTGAAATATTATACCCTTCTTGTCTTTTTCACCTTACCTGGCTTTATATAGAAAAGTAGTAGATTGGCTACCGACACTCATAAACAATATATATACATATAAAAGAAATAGAGAGAGGATAGATATTAAAAAAAACACTATTTTAGAAAAAAAAAAAACCTAGAAAATTAATCATAATCAAACGAAATTCGAGAGTTACATATACGCATACTGGTGATCTATACATCTTTATGAAATTTTTTTCTTATAGCATTTTCAATCTTATAATAAAAAAAAAGAATTTTTTTTAAAATTAATTATTAAGAGTTTTATTGTTTTCTCAATGAGAAATTTTCTTTTGTATATATTAATAATAATAATAATAAGCATAAATTATGGTTTTTGCTTCTGTAGTTTAAGTATTTAAACTATTTCGGTTCAAAATAAAATCTTCTATCAATTTAGCCCCTTGGTTTAGACAACTATCAGTTTTGGCCCCACAAGCTTAACTATTATAATGGTTTTGGCCTAAAATCTAACTATGATTGAATACCAAAATCGTTAGTTGTCAAAACCACAAGGGTCGATCCACACTTTTGGGCTCGAGCTCGGGCTCGTTAAGGCTTGACTCGTTCTAGATTTTTACCGATCCGATCTCGAGTATTTCACAAGTTGTCTTGGTTTGTTTACACTCCTACTGATACATTTGAATTAAAAAATATAATAAAATAAAAACATTTATCTTATCTACACATAAAATATTGCATAATATAATGGCATTTAGTGGACACATTTTATACGAACACTTGTTGATATGTATCACTTATTTATAAAAGCAGCCAATAAAAAGACAACAATCGGCTTTCACTTATACCACTTTACATCTAAATATACACGCGCGCATTAATGACGGCTAATGCGGGGAAAGAGCACCATAACTTCCCCGTCGCGAATCCTTTGCCGGAGCCATCACCGGAGCACTCACCGGAGAACTCAATTGAATATCCGACGAGTTCAAATGATACCCAGAATGCTCCAGCGAACAAGGAACATAATTCAGAGATCTTTCATTCGGGCAATAATGATGCGTCGAGAAGAAATTCGCACAATCGGCCGCCGATCGTTGGTCCGGAAGATCCAAAATGCAGTTCATCTTCACGTCAAGAACTCCATTCTTGATCAGCTTCCGACACTCCGGACCCACCTGCGTGAAATAGTTATACGAAAGCGTGAAATTCTCTAGCTTCGGCAAGGTACACACCGCCTCCGGCACCACACCGTAGAAATTATTCCGGGCCAGATTCAAAATCTCCATTTTCTTCAAACACTGAAACGAGTGCGGGATCGGACCGGTTAAGTAGTTCGAACCCACGTCAAAAACGGTGGCTTTCTGCAAAAGCCCGATCTGGTACGGTAGGCAACCGGTTAACTGGTTGTTCAAGAACAGAACCTCGAGTAGGGTGTCGGAAGCTTGCCCAATGCTCGGAGGTATTCCACCTACGAACTTGTTGTTGGCTAGAGTCAGGTAAAGCGCGGTCGTGGAGCCGAGGTTATCGGGTAATTTTTGGATGAAGTTATTGTCGTTGATGAATAGCAAATCGAGGTTAAGAAGAAACACTTGTGGAGGAACCACACCTACGAAAGTGTTGAACCGTAGGTCCAGGAACTGTAACTTGCTGGCTCGGAGGACTTGGGACGGGAAGCCTCCGGAGAATTTGTTGTTGCTGAGGTCGAGCTCGTAGAAGTATTCGAGTTTGTTGAGGTCGGTGGGGATCGTGCCGAGGAAGTTGTTGGAGTTTGCGTGGAAGAAGACGAGGTCCGGTAAGCCGGTGAGGAAGTCGGTGAGGGTTAGGTTCGGGCCACCGAAGTTGAAGTTGTTAAACTTGACCCCGGCTAAGGCTTTTTGGTTGTACTTGGGCACGATGTCACACAAGAAGCCTTTGTAGTCTCGGCAAATGTTTTTGCCCCTCCACGTATTAGTGATTCCTTTCGGATCAGATATGACTTTATTTTTAAAGGCTTGGATGACTGGGTAGACTAGTTCCAACCGTGGGCTCTCGAAGCCGGATGGCGGTGGACGTTTTGGCGGTGGACGTTTTGGCGGTGGTGATGGTGGGATTTTTGGTGGTGGTGGTGGTGATGGTGGAATTTTTGGTGGTGGTGGTGGTGATGGTTTTGGAACTGGTGGTGGGGGGCATGGAGGCGGAGGTGGTGGAGGGCATGGTGGCGGAGATGGTGGAGGGCATTCTTCAGAATCTGGTGGTGGCGCTGACGGAGGAGTATCGCCACCACCAATGATTATCTGAAGGGATTCTCTCCGGGTGGCTTGATCTCCATGGACGGCAAAGAAATGAGTGATGCAAATGAAGAACAAAAATGAACGGCCGCCACACATGGATCTATGGTTGACGAGAGTGGACTTGATAATTAAAGATATATGAATGTGTTTAAAATTATAATGGAGTCACGGGCATCATATATAGATGTAACTTGGTCACTTGTAGTCGTTTGTTTTCAAAATAAATATCTTTTTACAAAATCAATTTGCAATTATTTGTATCCGTCTTCTTTATGAATATGTATATATGGTATTTAATATATTTCATGGCCAAATTTCTTTTTTTCTTTTTAAATTTATTTATTGATCAAAATAAATTTATCGAAGTGATAGGAAGCTATCATATATTAATTTGACCCAGCATGATATAGAAGTAGAATTATCACATTTATACTAAACAAAAAGAATAAAGTATTCTTAAAACTCTTAAATCAAGTTACAAGGTTCTTTTTAATTTATTATTTTTAATACGTGTAAAGTTTGAGCATATACGATCATGATGATATAAACAATTTCCGTTCGTTATTACGGTATGCATTTGTTATTAGTTTGAATATGTGTAAAGATTAAACCAAGATGATGATCATGATGAATGGTGATGAAGATGAATCCGTGACATACGTGCATCGACTTATTGTCATGTCTATCACAGAGAGTGACAAAAACATGAGTGATGCATGATACAAGATTTGTTCTCAAGTATTTTCTACAAGATTTGCTTAGCTCTGTACTTTGCAAGCTATTATTACAAACAAAAGAATGAACGGTATACGACAAGGCATTAGAGTTGGCAAAATGAGTACCTGTTAAGATACGATTATACATGTTTAACAAGAAATTTACTATCTGATTTTATACTTTTTTTAAAATAATAAAAATTAAGAGGCTAGACTTCATTATTTTTCTTTTTACTACAAAAAAATATAGAACTGTCATGTTTAAGCCACCACACATTAAGACTTCTTCATCTGGATACTAAGGAACAAGTGTCCATACTGTAATCCCTAGGGTTTCCGTTGTGAATTCGAATATTGTAATCCTGTTTAATTCGAAATAAATAAAAGTCTTAAATATTCTTTGAAACATTGGTACTCATAAATCTATATATATATATATATATATATATATATATATATATATATATATATATATATTTATTCATATAAATACTTAACAAACAATTTTATAACAATTATTACATTAATGTAGTAATAATAATAATAATGTAAATTATAATCAAGACCTTATAAAATAAAAAAATTATTATTTTATAAATAAGGAATTTTTTAAAGGTTTGAAAGATATAAGTCAAACTTTTATATATATATATATATAAAGATTATAAAAACTAATATATACAAAAATATGTATTGGTTTTTAATCTAAATATATATTAATAATATTTTTAATAATAATAATAATAATAATAATAATAAATTAAATTTATAAAAAGGTTTTATAAAATTTTTATGTCTTCAAGGTGACAACCTTTAAATTTATAAAACATAAATTATTAAAAATTTATAAAGGATTTTATAATTTTTGAGATTTCTTCACAATAATAGACTAAATAAACTAGAGGGACTAAACTCGTTAATATATAAACTTGATTGGGAGAGGAAACATCATTTAAACAAAATGGGAAAAAACGAAAGAAAAGTGAGGGACTAAACTGTAAAATTCTCAAACATGTTCTCCCTCTTCACCCGTGAATCCTTATACCCGATCCATGGTTCACGCATGACCTGGTTGCACTCCAGCTCGATTTGACGCGTATACAGCTCGATCGATGATGTTTATGGCAACTTCATGATCACCGCAATCAATCCCAATCGACAATTAATTCGATTAATCACGAATCACGCGTTATTACACTTCCAAGTTTAACCGGTCGAACCAAATCCAGGATTTAGCACAAACGTGTATAAAAACCAAATCCATCTATAACATTAGGTTCCTTCAGTCTCCACGAATATTTCTGTACACAAAAAGCAAGCTCACAAATTATGTTGAATACAATTCGAAATCAAGATCCGTCAGTACCTACCCCTCAGTCGAACTCCAGTGAATCTACATCGTATCAGGTAAAAGTTGATACCATCTTTCTCGTTTGAATCCACTGAACAACAGCCCTAACATTTTGGGCTCTCACGATTACACAGTCGGACGAATTCGATCAAGATGTATTCTAGGGTTCATCTTGAATTGGGGTTAATTTCCATGTTAGTATAAAAATCGGTCGAATCCATTACATTGGGGCCATCTAAGCCTAACACAATTGGTAACATCCTTGACTTGGGGTGTGGAGGCTCGTGTTCAAACCCAACCGGCTACCACAAGACCGGTTTTGGTGCAATTCCCATCCATTTTTAACTATTTTTTTTTTAAAATTATGTTAAAAATTTTAAAATAAAATGTTGCCCAGATTTTATTAAGTTTTTCTTTATAAAAATACTTATAAATGATTTTAAATGCTAAGCCAAAAGAAAAAATTTAAAACCTTCAGCATAATTTAAATAAAAATATTTCAAATAGAATTTAATTAAATGTTTTTTTAGTTTGGTTAATTTAATTTAAAAACTTTAATAAAAGATTTAAAACTCAAAATGTGGTTTTAATACAACCTGTTCAAATTTTTTTTATTTAAGTTGAATTCTTTTATACAATATAGTTATCACATTAAAATGTATTTATCAAAGACATATTACTATGATTTTAATTAGTAAAGGTTAAAGAGTATTTCCAAGAATAAAAAAATATATTTATATTTATATTTATATTTTAAAAGAGCGTTTTTTTTTTAAAAAAACTTGAGATTCAAGATAATTCAAACAGGTAAATCTTATAATTCAAATATAAAAGCTTTTAAATATAAATACATGATTAAATGGATGGGAAATTTATTTAACTAGCATACTTAGTGTCACACCCCGGGCCGGCGGGAACGGATCGGGTTTTCCCGTCGGGCGGAAGGTTCCCAGGGCGCGATATCTTTGAATGATAATCAAATGATCAGATTGTTTACATAGCACATGATAAATAAATGAGAAATTTCTAACACATCCATGCTATAGAATTACAAGATTAAATTACACAGTATCGTTCATAATTTAATCAAGTAAATCTACCAAAAAGAATCAATGTAACTATATCTTGTATATGTACAAGATATACAAAAGATGATTCATATCCTTGTTTCCCCAAAAGCATGCAACACAAAATAAAGCTAGGTCTTCTAAAAGTCCACTAGCTTAATCTTTGCAAGTATATGTCTACACCTGTTCGTCACCTGAGAAACATGTATTTAAAACAAAGTCAACACTAGGTTGGTGAGTTCATAAGTAAATTAATGTAAAACCTTGATTCATTCTCATGCACATTCACAATGATAATATGTTACTCGTATGATTGTCTGATTCACTTGTTCATCCAATGGCTCCTCAATAGTTATAGTCACAAGTACTATATCATCCTAGTAGTGTTGCTTATATATAGGGCATATGTAAGGGAACTAAGCCCTAGCCAACATCCCACCACAACACCACTAGAACTCCACACTACTTGTGATACAACTATTGATTTCCATTCTCAATTCACATGTTATCTCTTCCTTGATCACCTGTGTTCTCATGTATAGAATAATAATATGATAACGTGGTAATTATCAAACCTAAGTATTGATAACCAATATATGTGTTAAGGATATTAGATTTATTTAAATCCATTCCTTAAATTATTCTATAGTTGTGGGGTTAACTGTTGTTTCACTTCTAAATATTAAAAGTGTTAGTTAACTGTTCATCATGTGTCTCCAAATGTAGCGTATAGAATCCGAATGGAATCCATTTTAAATCCTCACGTAATCAGATTAAAATGCATTCCATTCTCTCCTATCCCGCCGTGTGATCCCAAAGTTTCCGTGTGGGATTGTATCATGTGATTAACAAAGTCGAATAAGAACTTGTCTTATTACGTTATGATAATCGGGTGTAAATGACAAGAATCCCATGAAGTTACGTTATCATGACCGTCATTCACTGTAAATGATAAGAATCGTCATTTACTGAATCCATGTGTTCCAAAGTATCCGTGTGGGAATGTTCTCGTGTGTTTAACAAAGTCGAATAAGAACTTGTCTTATTACATTATGTTAATTATGTGTAAATGATAAGAATCCCATGAAGTTACGTTATCATGATCATCATTTACTGTAAATGATAAGAATCCCATGAAGTTACGTTATCATGATCATCATTTACTGTAATCCGTGTGATCCCCAAGTCTCAATGAGGGATTGTTCTCGTTATGCTTATGTGTAAACTGTCTAGGTATTTGCTCATGTGAAAATAACTAAGTGTTATAAGCTATTATCTTATAACTAAGTTATTCTAATGTGTTGATGATTAAGAAATTACATTATCATAATCATCTGAGTTTCCCTGTTATCTCATAATCATACAAGCATGCATACAATGATAAACGATAATAACCAATTTAATATTATCTAAATCAAAGTATAAATAACATGTTAAGCAAAACTTTTAAATAAATAAAAGTAAACATGTTTCTCAGCCCCGAGAGTTAAAATCAGTAAAGATTAAAGTAAAAGGGGCATATGAACTCACCTTGCTGTTGTAGGGTTGACTTAACTCAACAAGGATGAAGACACGCGCTCTTTAATTGTTTTTGATGTTGATTTCACGATCCTGTATTGTTTTCATATGATTGCGATTTATAAGTATAATTCCTAAGTGATTTGTGTGTGTGTAAACGTTAGCCCCAACATTGGCTAACACCCGTCGGTCTTGATCTTCATTCGGCCCAATTTGATTGTTATTCAACTCAATAGCAATTAACCTACTTGTTTTAACTTAGCATATGTGTTCCTTGATGCCTGTCATAGTTGACTATTAGTATATCAAAATGTTCTAAGTATAAAGTTTAACTTTTAAGTTACATGTTCAGTATCATTAATGTGTTGTAATATGACTTTGTCACCATTGTTCTATCCATACTACCCTTATGTCATTGATTAAACAAAATGTTGATTTTCTGTTTTTATGTAGATCGAATAACATATTCTTGGGCCGAATGTTGTTCTTGGGCCAGGCATATGTATATGGGCTCTTGTAATAAAATTGGGCCGCAAGTTAATAGAGTGTTGGGCCATTGTTGGGCCACTATGGATGATGTTGGGCCTGAATTGATAGGCTATTAAGCTGGTTAATTTCTGTTGGTGCTAAGGTGTTGGACGATTAAGATTTTGACCAAGAATTGCATGGGCCATTTGCATAGGTGGACCAAGATATTGTATTGGGCTAAGAAAAACTCAACGTGGGCCAATTAAGGGTGTTGGGCCTGAATGGTTTCAGTTCATGACATGGGCCTGTTGGGCCGGCTGTGTATACACATGGGCCAGGACTAATAATTTGTTGAGCCATAAGAAATAAACCTACTGGTCCGAATCCCACTCCAGCGAACCTTCTTGTTTTGAAAGTTATGGTTCGGTCATGTTCAATCAGTAAGGGTTCGTAGCTAGCAACCGGGGTTCGGCACTGTTGAGGGTTTGGTTACATGGATCTAAGATTCGTAGGTGCTGTATGGTTCGCTGAAATGATGGAAGGTTCGGCTCTGGTCTCGTGAGAGGGTTTGCAACTGAAATGGTTCGGTGCCTAAACAGGTTCGTGTGGCTAACTCATGGTTCGCTCGCCTGGTGGTTCGTGACTCATATGGTTCGTCTTAGACCAAAGGTTCGTTGGTGGTTGACCAGGGTTCGTCTGAGAAGTTGCAGGTTTGTCTGAGGATGAAAGGGTTCGCCGGCTGGCACCCCCCCCCCCACGCGAGTCTGTACTGCTTGGCACCTTCCTCAACTGCGGTTTTTGGTGGTAAAACTAGACCCATGATAACAGCAAGTGCAAATGATGCTCCCTTGGTCGTGTGGTTCAAATACAAGTGTGGTTGGCCGGTTAGGTTGGCTGGGTCGCTCAAGAGCACAAGAAACCCTATTTTTCATAACTTGCAAGCATCATACCTCGATTTTCAGTGGATAAACTTCCAGATCGGTTGTACTTTCGTGTAGAGGACGTCAAGGGCTTCGTGTGGGTTCAAGAATCACCCAAATTGGTTGAGTAACGAAGGAGATATGGAAGCTTGAAGATTAACAATGGTGGTATTTTCTAGAGAGAGAGAGTACCGGAAATGGTGGGGTAGAGAGAGATTGAAAGTGGTGAAATGATAAAATGAGCTCTATTTAGGGTTTTTATACTTCGAGTGGTGTTCGGGTCCGTTTCGGTTGCTCGGTTCGCGTTTTCGTCACGTAACCGGATTTTTACGCGTAATTTATTATAAATAAATAAAATGTTAATTTAATTAATTTGATGAGTTTCAAAATTGTAAAAATGTTTATTAATTTATTTAATTAAAATTAAATTCGTTTCGCGTCGTAATTCGTTTTCGTTTCGTCGAATCGCGTCACTATCGCACGTATTCGTTCGAATCGTCATTCGAACGAACAAGACGATGGTTTTTGCTTTCCGACTTTTGTTTTCTACTTTCCAGTCATCATTTCAGAACGTTAAACTCACAGATATGTTTGTGTGAATCGTCACCCACGCAAACACACTGTCAGTTCGTTATTCTGAAACGACACTGCAGTTTATGTTTAAATTGTGTTTCCTCGCTGTCGAACTCAACTAAACATCCTGTTTTCACCTTGTTTTCACATTGAAATGTCGGCCATCTGATTCCTGTCATCTATGGACATCAGATCGCAACCGATTTGTTTCTGAATATCGTTTGAATCACCGTTGTTTCTCATGATTTGTTGTGTTAATTGTCATTAAGTTTTCACTTAATAAACACAACTAATGTTTCTAATGTACGTTGTACTTAATGTATTTAAGTTTACACGAAAATACGTACAACTGTTCTTGTATTTAGAATCCTGTTAATACAAAAACTGTTTACAAATACGTATGTACACATAGTTACTGTATGCAAGTACACATACCGTACGAACTTGCCGGGCGGTCGGGTACTAGTTGTCACAGTCTCCCCTTGTTAAAGAAATTTCGTCCCGAAATTTAAGCATAAAGATCGGTCTTCACTTCTCGAACAGGTGGGGATACTTTGCTTTCATGTTGTCCTCGCGTTCCCAAGTAAATTCTGGTCCACGCTTGGAGTTCCATCGAACCTTTACAATAGGGATACGGCTACGCTTCAGTTTCTTAACTTCACGTTCCATAATCTCTACAGGTTCTTCAATGAAATGTAGTTGCTCATCAATTTGTATTTCTTCCAATGGTATGATCAATGACTCGTCTGTTAAGCACCTTTTGAGATTTGATACATGAAACACATCGTGTACTCCACTGAGTTCATCAGGGAGTCTGAGTCTGTATGCCACAGGACCTATGCGTTGAGTAATCTCAAACGGTCCGACATACTTAGGTGCTAGCTTGCCTTTAGCCCCAAAACGAACTACGCCTTTCCATGGGGACACCTTCAACATGACTCGGTCACCCACATCGAATTCCAAAGGCTTGCGCCGTTTGTCTGCGTAACTCTTTTGGCGGCTACGTGTTGCTTGTAATCGTTGTTGTATCTGGGCTATCTTATCAGTGGTTTCCTGAATAAGCTCAGGCCCAGTGATTCTGTTGTCTCCCACTTCGGTCCAGCAAATTGGAGATCGACATTTTCTACCATAGAGTGCTTCAAAAGGAGCACATCCAATGCTACTGTGGTAGCTATTGTTGTAGGAGAACTCAATAAGTGGTAAGTGTGTATCCCAACTTCCACCGAAGTCTAGGATGCATGTTCTCAACATATCCTCTAGGGTTTGAATGGTGCGCTCGCTTTGTCCATCCGTTTGTGGATGATAAGCAGTGCTCAAGTTAACACTTGTCCCTAAGGATTGTTGCAATGATTGCCAGAACCGTGAAGTAAATCGACTGTCCCGGTCTGAAATAATAGACAGAGGCACCCCGTGCCTTACTACTATTTCATCAATGTAGAGTCTCGCTAGTTTCTCCATCTTGTACGTCTCCCTGATTGGCAAGAAGTGTGCGGACTTGGTCAATCGATCAATGATGACCCAAATAGAATCGTATCCGCTGGAAGTGCGGGGTAGCTTGGTAATGAAATCCATAGCTATTTGTTCCCACTTCCATTGTGGTATCTCCGGTTGTTCCAGCAAACCCGAGGGTTTCTGGTGTTTGGCTTTGACTTTAGCACATGTGAGGCATTTGCCGACATAAGTGGCAATGTCTTTCTTCATGCCTGGCCACCAATAAAACGACTTAAGATCTTGGTACATCTTATCGGCACCAGGATGAACTGAATAACGTGTCTTGTGTGCCTCGTCAAAAATGAGTGTTCGAAGTTCATCTACTGCTGGAATCCAAACACGATCCAGATAATAGATAACTCCATCTTGTTTCGTCTTGAAATGTTTCTCGGCTCCACAGTCGAGCTCGCGTTTCAGATTGTCTCTTGCCACTGCTTCTTGTTGTGCTTGTAGAATGTGATCTCTCAAACTGGTTTGCACAGCCATTCCCATTGCGCGAACGCGTAAGGGTTTGACTCTTTCCTTCCGGCTCAAAGCATCTGCAACAACATTTGCTTTGCCCGGATGGTATTTGATCACACAATCGTAATCGTTCAGGAGCTCAACCCAACGTCTCTGTCTCATGTTAAGCTCCTTTTGATCAAATATGTGTTGTAGGCTCTTGTGATCTGTGAAGATAGTGCATTTGGTACCGTAAAGGTAGTGCCTCCAAATCTTTAGTGCAAATACAACAGCTCCCAGTTCAAGATCGTGTGTTGTATAATTCTTCTCATGTATCTTCAGCTGTCGTGAGGCATAAGCAATGACTTTGTCTCGTTGCATCAAAACACATCCGAGTCCCTGATGGGAAGCATCACAATAAACTACAAAATCATCACTGCCTTCTGGGAGTGTTAAGATTGGAGCATTGCACAATCTTTGTTTCAATGTCTGGAATGCCTCCTCTTGCTTATGTGTCCACACAAAAGGTTCAGACTTCTGTGTGAGCTTGGTGAGAGGCAAGGCTATCTTAGAGAAATTCGAAATGAATCTCCTGTAATAACCTGCCAATCCCAAGAATGATCGGATCTCCGTTGGTGTCGTAGGCACATCCCAGTTCTTGATTGCTTCTATCTTGGCAGGATCCACGTGAATACCATCACTGTTAATCACATGACCCAAGAACTGAACTTCTCTTAACCAAAATTCACACTTAGAGAATTTGGCATAGAGTTGTTCTTCTTTCAGAAGCTCCAAAACTGTCTTGAGGTGTTGCTCGTGTTCTTTCTCGTTCTTGGAATAAATCAGTATGTCGTTAATGAAGACAATCACAAACTGATCTAAATACGGCTTGCACACCCGGTTCATCAAATCCATGAACACAGCCGGTGCGTTCGTCAAACCGATTGGCATCACCATGAATTCGTAATGACCATATCGGGTACGAAAAGCCGTCTTGGGTATGTCTTCTTCTTGTATCCGGAGCTGGTGATAGCCTGATCTCAGGTCTATCTTTGAAAAGTACTGTGCTCCCTGTAACTGGTCAAACAAATCATCAATCCCCGGTAACGGGTACCGATTCTTGATGGTGAGTTTGTTAAGTTCTCGATAATCTATGCACATCCTGAAAGTTCCATCCTTCTTTTTAACAAAAAGAACCGGAGCTCCCCACGGGGAAAAGCTCGGTCGGATGAATCCTTTATCAAGTAGCTCTTGTAACTGGTTAGACAGCTCCTGCATCTCTGATGGAGCAAGTCTATAAGGAGACTTAGCTACAGGAGTTGCTCCCGGAATCAAATCGATTCGGAACTGCACCGATCTCTCGGGTGGCAGTCCCGGTAAATCATCCGGAAAGACTTCTGCAAAATCTCTCACGATTGGTACATCTTGAATCTTGATCGCCTTTTTGTCTTTCTGAATCACGTGAGCTAGAAATGCAACGCATTGTTTTCGTAAACACTTGCGAGCCTTCATGCACGATATTATCTTGACACTGCGTTTCGCTTGGTCTCCACGAATCTCCAAGACCTCATTGTTCTCCACAGGGATGCGTAGTAGCTTATCGGAACAGATGAACTCAACTCTATTAAGAGATAGCCAATCCATTCCGATGATGATGTCGAAACTGCCCAACTCCATCGGTATCAAGTCGATGGAAAATGTATGATCGCCAAGTGTCAATGGGCAATTCCTAAATATAGTGTCTACTGTAATCTGTTTGCCATTTGCTATCTCAATAGTATAAGGGGAGTCTAACAATTCCTTAACATAATCAAGATGGCATGCAAAATCGGACGAGATAAAACTCTGATCCGCACCAGTGTCAAATAATATGGATGCATAGAAGTCAGATAAGAGAAATGTACCCGTAATAACATTCGGGTCCTGTCGAGCGGCAGCAGCTCCTATCTGAAAGGCTCTTCCTCGCGGTGCTTGAGCCCCTTGTTGATTCCTCTTGGGACAATCCCGAGAGAAATGTCCTGGTTCGCCACAGTTGTAGCAAGACCTAGGATCTGCAGCAGCAGCAGTAGCTGCATTGTTGTTCCTGTTTTGAGTTCTCGGGTTCCTGCAGTAGTTTACAGTGTGACCAAATCTTCCACAGTTGGTGCAATGTCTGCACGGAACATTTGGCAAGTGATGAAACTGGCATGAGTTGCACAGAGGTGCAGTGCCAGTGTATGGCTTCCTGATCTCCAATGGGGGTGGCTGGTTGCGCATCGGAGCTTGAGTAGTGGCAGCAAAGTTTCTGGCCACCTTTTGTCTCTTAGCCGGACGTTTGTCCGACTTCTTGGAAGTTCCAGCCTTGGCTGAGTCAGTCTCTTTCTTGAATGCTCCAGTGGTAACCATCATGTCTGTTAGAGATGCTGACAGAGTGACAGCTAACTCCATGGTAGTGGGGTGGGCAGAAATCACATGCCCCCGAATGCTGGGCGGTAATCCACCGATGTACCGCTCTATTCTCTTTTCTAGTGTCGGCACCACATCAGGTGCCAAAGTGGCAAGCTCATGAAATCTGGTGGTGTAAGCCAGATGTCCACCACCAATCATCTCCAGGTTGAGCAGCTCAGTTTCAACCTTTTTCAGTTCGTTTCTTGGGCAAAACTCTGCCCTCAGCATAGCTTTAAAGTCATCCCAAGGCATTGCCTGGGCCTCATCTCGACCTTTGATCGCAACCTGAGCGTTCCACCAAGTTAACGCTCGCTTGCTAAATGATCCCGCAGCATACTTAACTCTGTTCTGTTCAGGACTGTAACATCACTGTACTTTCGGTTGTCCGTACGTCCGTACATCCGTACGAATGTACTGTTACGACCGGAGATTTATTAATTATTAATGATTATGAATTATTGATTGTCAATACTGATATTATCACTATACTGGTACGCATGTTATAGCACATTGATGATACGCGTAAACCATGGGAAGTTTAGTTGTAATGCAACTAAACAAGACCAGAGTGTTTATCGCAGATGATTATACTGATTATGAATTATTTGTTTGGAATGAGAATGGATTGAGATGGAAATGGGAGTTTGTTTGAGTCTGGTTACTAAACGTAGTCAAGGACCCATGGTCATGGTTTATCGAAATAGCGGTGGGACGGTGGCTAGGGCAGTTGCGACTGACCCTTACATATGCCCTATATATATGCATATTTCGGTCTATCATGGATGTGTCAGTGACTAGGGTTTAGTGGGCTTTGGTTTGGGAAATGATAATATTAAAGTTGTTAAATAATGGGAATTAATTACGCGAAGTGAGGTTACGAACATTACTTAAACGCGAATATTAATTTAGAAATATTAACTTAATAATGTATTCGCGCGGGTGACGATTCACGCGAATATAATTATTGGGAATAATATTCTAAAACGATATTCCATAAATCATAGATCAAATCGAAATGCGATACGAGCATCGGATTCGCAAAGGTGACGATCTTTACGAATACGTACGCGAGTAACGCGTTTCGATGAGATAAGTAAATAATATTTAATGATATTAAGTTAATGATTGTGAACTTAAAACGTTTATTAGGAATCACAACCTAAAGTGTTTTCGAATAAATTAATTTATTTAAATAATTATTTAACGAAAACGAAAACGGAATTGATTTTACGAAACAATTTATTTAAGTTTATTTTAATTAAACAAAACTAATTTATTTAAAGTGGGTTATTGTTTTAAATATGTTTATGTTTAAAAACCGAACATTTTATAATTTTAATCGCGATAAAAACGAGGCCGGACACGCGGGGACGGGACGCGATATAAGGAAGAAGAGTAACCTCTTCTTTCTCATTTCTCTTCATCTCATTCTCTCTCTAAAAACACATTCACGCAACTTTCTCTCTCTACAACTTCTCTCTACGATATCTCGCTCGTTTCTCGACGGATTCACGAGATCTTTGCGCTCACGTGTTCGTATGATCGAGGAGAACAAGAAGACATAAAGAAACATAGCTTTTGGCCGACAATCGGAGGTAGATCTAGAGTTTTATTCTCGGTTTTTGTGGTTAATCGCGATTATATGATGTGTTGTTGTTAAAATTTATTTAAAACCTTGTTAAATCATTTAAACGAGTAATGCAAAGTAGTGGGAGCGGGATTTCAGGCTGGTAACTGGTATGGATCGAGGAGGAGGACGATGAACAGTAGTTCGTGACACAGATGGGCGACCGAACCTTCTGGTTCACGCTCAGCAGAGAGCCGAACCCTTTCTGGTTCGTTTGACTCAGCCTGAGTCGAACTTGGTGCCACGAACCCTGCCCTCATGATGAGCCGAACCCTACCTTCCCCAACGAACCTTGACATCCACTGAACCTGTGCCGAACCCTAACCCTTCACGAACCCTACTCCTTCTCTTGGGCGAACCATGCATGCACTCCACAGCGAACCCTAGCTGCATGTACACGAACCCTCTTCTTTCTGTTGGCCGAACCATGGGTTGTTAAGGAACTCACGAACCCATGCAGCCTCCAGCGAACCCTAGCCGAAGTGTTGATGGAGCCGAAGCTTCCTTGTTCCAGCCGAACTCTCACGAACCCATAGTTTCTGGAGCCGAACCCTCTAAGGCCGAATCTTGGACACATATGTCCCGAACCTTAGCGAACCTTGTGGCTTCGCGAACCCTTCTTAGTTGCTGGTCGAACCTTTCTAAAAATTGTTAGCCGAACCACGGGATCTCATGCTAGCCGAACCCTAAGACTAAGAAACCACGTGCCTTAGTATTGTGAGGGCCGAACCTTAGGTCTTAACCCTAAAGGTTCGCTGCCCTAATGGGATAAAACTAAGTTGGAGATTAATATGGGGGTTAGGGCTAAGGCCATGAGGTGTAGGCATACATATCTATACATATATAATCAAAGATGCATATAAGGGAGTATTCATGCATGCATGGACACCTAAGTGGCTACCACCTTTCTCTTTTAATTTGGGGTTTAAGAAAATAAGGAATTATATATTGAACTTGGGTTATACTCAACTAAAACTTGGATTTTATTGAAACTTTAATCAAAGCGTTATTAAATTAACCAAGGTGGTCAACCTAGTGAACATGCATGCAAATGGGTACCTATGAAATCATAACGAGTGGATCATGATAACATAGTTAGGAACTAATAAGACTAAACTATGAATTGATGATATACACTTATAAAAGATTTAGAAGTTATCTTAACTAAGGTTGAGTAAGCTAAGTTAAGAAAACGTTAATGATTTAATTAAAATAGAAACACTCGTGAATAACCAATCGAAATGAAACAAGCATACTCATGAGTACGAACATAAATTTAATTTCAGATAATTGAGTTAATCTCGAGTTTATCTACGCGAGCGCGCATAATACGAGGACACTGATTCTAAGGACTTCAGGTGAGTTCTCATAACCTCCCTTTCTTTAAACTGTTTTAGTTTTAAAACTCGGAGGTGAAACATGTATACCGGTTTAAATATTATTTTGATAACACAAGGATAATACCTGTTTATCATTATGATATTCACTATTATGAATTATCATTATTATGGATTATCACTGATTATTATAAATCCGTGTAAACATTGTTATTGACTTCGGTGAATAACAAAGATTACATGTATTGTCTCATACTCCGTGAAATCATTACTTTTAACTTCGGTTATTTGTTTTGACTTCATGTATTGTCACGTGGAGGGTTTCCACATCCGTGAAGTATTGCTCTTGACTTCGGTTAATTGCTTTGACTTCATGTATTGTCACGTGGTTAGCGACCACTCCATGATTCATGTATCTAACTTATGTTAAATACATAAGGAATCATGTATAGTCACGAACATTGATTGAGAATATGATTGATTGAGTTGGTTGATTTGTTGTGGATTGATTGCCTATATTTGATTATGATTATTTGTGATTGGCTATGATTGATTTGGTTATGTGGTTATGTGATTGTGTATGTGTTTGGCTGTTGAATTGATGGATGTGTGTTGGATTATCTCATACAGGTATTCATATGGATTTTCTCAAGAAGATCATAAGTTTTATACCCGTTTTAAACAAAGCATTTTATAAAACCATTTTAAGCATAAACTTTCAAACGCATTTTACTAAAACATTTTTAAATATAAAAACTTATGATTACTCACCAACTACTTTTGTAGTTGACACTTGATTTTCTTACATGTTTCAGGTGATGGAGACAAGTAGGATGAAGAGGATGATCTCTTCTATTTTGGACATCATCATCATATAGGATTCTTGGACTTAGTTAATTAACTAAATTTCTGGCGATTAGAGTTTAGTTAGTTTAACTAATTCTTTTGTGTAACTAATGTACTTGATTCATGATGAACATGATTTTTGTGTAATTATGTTGGTTGATTAAATGATATATGATGATTTGATTTAGATGCCCACGAGCTTTTGAACAATCTACACATCCCTCGTGGCATCCCGATGATTCCGCCGTCGGTCGGGGTGTTACAGATTGGTATCAGAGCCTGGGTTATAGGGAATTAGGTTACTAGAAATGGTTGACCTAGTCTATAACCATAGGATACCCTGGTATGAATTAAATTCATACACTAGTTAGTATATTCAGGATTTCATGCTTATGTGTTTATTACATGTTAATTGAAACCCTGTTATACATCTGATATAAATATGCTGATTATAAATTTCTTGCTTACGTGTGCCCTAATGATTCGATAAGGACATGCACGTGGTGTATCGTAAAGGTGGTGGGACGTTGGCTAGGGCAGTTGCGACTGACCCTTACATATGCCCTATATATATACCATTTACGGTACATTAGGTGGATGTCAGTATTGAAGAATGTGGGAACTACCCGTTTGGGAAATTATTTGCTTAGGAACTTAATTGTTTATGAATTGCTTGCCTTAGGAAATATTTGTTTGAGCTATAAACTCCAGACAAGGACACACTCGTAGTATACTACAAAGGTGGTGGGACGGTGGCTGGGGCAGTTGCGACTGACCCCTACATATGCCCTATACATATACCATTTGTAGTATATTGGGAGTCTGTCAGTGTCAGGAACTTAGGATATTACTAGGAATTATTGTGAGATGGATGTTGATGGTCTGTTGGTTAAGGTTGGTTTGGATTGACACTTTGGATGATCACACTTGATAAACACTTATAAGTTCCCTTATAAAAACATACGGATTGGACACGTAGGGTGCATAGGATTAATGAACGATAATGAGCGATTAGTGATGTGATATGGACTTGGGTGATGATATAGACACTTGATGATAATATAAACGCATAGTGATGATACTAACACTTAGTGATGGTATGGACACTTGATGAGAATAAACTATAGGGAGGATATGAACACTTAGTGACAATAAGAGCACTTCGTGATGATATGAACCCTTAATGATGATTATCTACACTGGGATTGATATGGGTTTTAGTGAACTTATACAATTGGGGGAAACTTAATGTCAGGTGAACTTAGACATTAGGTGAACTTAGAAATAGGCGAGCCTACATGTCAGTTGAACTTAGACATTAGGCAAACCTAATTGTTCAAGGACACTAGTGATCACTTCACTCAAAATTATCCTATTTAGGATAAGGTTTGTGAAGTGAGATTATGGTGAAGTACATGACACACTCTACACACTAGCAAGGGCATAATCGTGGTGCAATGGAACGGTGGTGGGACGGTGTAGGGAGATTGCGATCTACCTCTGCATATGCCCTATATATAAGCTTGTTGCATTGCATTGGGAGGTTGTCAGTGTTAGTATAGAGTGAAGAATGTATAGGATCTAGGAAATAGTTAGCTAACACTAGTTATGACCAACTAGGACACTTAGAATAATAATAGGCAAATTTATAGACATTATGAGTTTAAATAACAGATAGGAAATAAATATAGTTCCTATATGTAATCCTAACTGTTTAAAATAAACTCAATTGACCATTGTTTGTATGACTTACGTTGTAAACGGTAGTAACATGTTTCTAATTTCTCAGAAACATGCCGCCTCGCCGTCACAACGAAGATGACTCAAACAATGGGGATGCTAACAACAGTAATGCCAACTCCGGCATACAAGAGTTAGCCACACTTATTTCTGGATTGGTGAGCCAACTGACTCAGGCTAACCAGAACATTAACCAGAATCGAGGTGGTGCAAACCAGACAACTTGCACGTTCAAACACTTCAATTCCTGCAATCCCCTGAAATTCACGGGTGCTGAATCGGCCACTGGTCTGCTGCAGTGGTCGAGAGTATGGAGAACACCTTCATCAACAGCGAATGTCCGAGAATCTGAAAGTTCGCTATGCCACCAGTGTTTTCCAAAAGAGAGCACTGACTTGGTGGAATGGGGAAAAACGAACTAGGGGAGTGGATGCTGCTTAGCACTGACATGGATAGAGGTCAAGAATCTGATGACCACTGAATTCTGTCCTAGAAGCGAGATGAGGAAACTGGAGACTGAGTTCTGGGAACTCAAACAAGATAGTGGCGAAAACGTCATCTACAATACTCAATTCCATGAGTATAGTCTGTAGTGCCTCATATGGTGACACCCTTGGAGAGGGCGATTGAGAAATATATCGGCGGGCTGCCGGTACAGATTCAGGATACGGTCTACGGGAGTAATCCCAAAACACTGGAGGCTGCTATCCGTCTATCTGCAACTCTTACTGATAACCATGTGAAGAATGGGACTCTTACTCGGAAGGGACACAAGAAGACTGACACCAAGACTACTGCAAAAGAAGTCAAAACTGAAGTCAAGTCTGAAGCTGCTAGCTCATCCAAAAGTAGCAACAAGAAGAGGAAGACCAGAAACTTCATGGTCACTGCTCCTGCTGCCAAATCTGCGCAGCAATCCTCAAACAACTCAACTGCCAGGAATTTTACTGGGAACACTCCTCAGTGTACCTGCCGATATCATCACGCACCGAACTTGCCTTGTCGCGTCTGCAATAACTGCGGCAAGTTCGGTCATTTGCTAACGTCTGTCGGAGTGCACCGCAAGCACAAAGGATGCAACATGCACCGCTTGCACTGCCAGCTCCTCCTGCACAACCTATTCCTGCTGTACCCATTCGCCAGGTACCTCAAGCACAGGCAAGAGCCTGTTATGAATGTGGTGAAGTGGGTCACTTCAGAAATCAATGCCCAAAGTTGACTGGAAATAATCAAAGGGTGGCAAGAGGCCGGGCTTTTCAGTTGAATGCTCCAGCTGCTCAAGCCAACCAGGATGTGGTCAACGGTACATTTCTGATCAACAACTCTTATGCATCTGTCTGGTTTGATTCTGGTGCCGATAGGAGTTTCGTTTCATATGATTTTGAATGCTTGCTTGGTAGAACACGTACATACTTAGATAAACCGTTTAACGTGGAAGTGGCTGACGGAAACACTATTGATATTGACACTATTATCGGATGTACTGTGAACTTAAATGATCACGTTTTCCCATTGATCTTATACCTATGCATCTTGGTAGCTTTGATGTTATCATAGGCATGGATTGGTTAGCCACCCACAAAGCGGAGATTGTTTGTCATGAGAAATATATTCGTATTCCTTTACCTTCGGGTGAAACTTTGAGAATATTTGGAGAAACTGCTAGTAAAGGTCTTAAGCTGATGTCATTGCACTAAAGCACATAAGTACCTTAGAAGAAATGTATAGCCTTCTTAGCACACATTGTGGAGAAGAAAGAGAAAGAAAAGAGAATTGAAGATGTTCCGGTGATACGAGATTTTCCAGAAGTTTTTCCAGACGATTTACCGGGTCTTCCACCAGAACGTCAAGTTGAGTTTCGAATCGACTTAGTACCTGGTGCGAACCCAGTCGCCAAAGCTCCCTACAGACTTGCGCCTTCGGAGTTGCAAGAATTGGCGAGCCAGCTACAAGAACTGACTGACAAGGATTCATTCGCCCGAGCCATTCGCCATGGGGTGCACCGGTCCTGTTTGTCAAAAAAGAAGGACGGGTCGTTCCGAATGTGCATCGACTACCGCGAGTTGAACAAACTCACAATCAAGAATCGATATCCACTGCCGCGTATCGATGATCTCTTCGATCAGCTTCAAGGCTCGGCATGGTTTTCAAAGATCGATCTTAGGTCTGGGTATCATCAGCTTCGAGTACATGATGATGATATTCCCAAGACAGCTTTCAGAACAAGATATGGTCACTATGAATTTCTGGTAATGCCTTTCGGCCTTACCAATGCACCTGCGGTTTTCATGGACCTCATGAACCGTGTATGCAGGCCATACTTGGATAAATTTGTGATTGTATTCATTGATGATATTCTGATCTACTCAAAAGACTAAGAAGAACACGAGAAACACTTTAAGTTGGTTTTGGAGATCCTAAGAGAGGAGCGACTGTATGCCAAATTCTCTAAATGTGAATTTTGGCTTAAGGAAGTTCAATTCTTGGGACACATAGTCAACGAATACGGTGTTCACGTGGATCCTGCAAAGATTGATGCTGTGAAGAATTGGAGTACACCGAAGACACCGACAGAGATTCGATCGTTCCTTGGACTTGCCGGTTACTATCGGCGGTTTATATCGAACTTCTCCAGAATTGCCGTCCTCTCACTGTTTTGACTCAGAAGAATAGGCCATACGAGTGGGGACCAAAGCAAGAAGAGGCATTTCAGACTTTGAAGCAGAAACTTTGTGATGCTCCTGTCTTGACATTGCCTGATGGAAATGATGATTTTGTGGTTTATTGTGATGCATCCAACCTAGGTCTCGGTTGTGTTCTCATGCAACGGGGAAAGGTTGTGGCGTATGCATCAAGACAATTGAAGATTCACGAAAAGAACTACACCACACACGACTTGGAACTTGGTGCAGTCGTGTTTGCCTTGAAGATATGGAGACACTATCTTTATGGCACTAAGTGTGTAGTGTTCACTGATCATAAGAGTTTGCAACATATTCTGAATCAGAAAGAACTTAATATGAGACAACGGAGATGGGTTGAACTGTTAAATGATTATGACTGTGAAATTCGCTATCATCCTGGGAAAGCGAATGTAGTAGCAGATGCGCTTAGTCGCAAGAGTCAAGTTCAGATCCATAGTGTCCGAGTGCACAATAGTCTCCGAAATGATGTTCTCACAGCCCAACAACACTCATTAGCTCAAGATGATTGAAGAATGAGATGTCTTGCGGGGCTGAAATCTTATTGGAAACAAAGGATGATGGGTTAATGTATTACTTGAATCGATTGTGGATACCGAACAGGGGTGATCTGAGGATGCTGATTATGGATGAAGCTCATAAATCTCGTTACTCAATCCATCCGGGCTCTGATAAGATGTATCAAGACCTTAAGGGCTTGTACTGGTGGCCTGGAATGAAGAAGGATATTGCTGAATATGTGTCTGAGTGCCTTAACTGTGCTAAAGTCAAAGCAGAACATCAGCGACCTTCAGGATTGTTATTACAACCAGAGATACCGATGTGGAAGTGGGAGAATATCTCTATGGATTTCATTACTAAACTCCACGGACCGCGAACGGTAAAGATAGTAGCTGTGGGTAATTGTTGATAGACTGACCAAGTCGGCTCATTTCTTACCGATACGCGAAACTTACCCTGTGAGGAAGTTAGCTCGTATCTACATTGATGAGATATTAGCCGCATGGTATTCCCTTAAGCATAATATCGGACCGTGATGCTCGTTTCACGGCACGATTTGGGAATCACTTCATGAAGCCTTTGGAACAAGACTGGATCTTAGCACTGCTTATCATCCTCAAACGGATGGTCAAACGGAGCGAACGATTCAGACATTGGAAGATATATTAAGAGCTTGTGTCATCGATTTGGTGGCAATTGGGATAGCCATCTACCATGGTTGAGTTCTCGTATAACAACAGTTATCACGCGAGCATTGGTATGGCACCGTTTGAAGCTCTTATGGCAGGAAATGTCGGTCACCTATTTGTTGGACCGAAGTCGGCGATTCGCAGATCACTGGTCCTGAGATTATTCAGGAAACGACTGACAAGATCCGCCAGATCCGTGACAATCTGTTAGCTGCTCGCAGTCGACAGAAGAGCTACGCGGATAAAAGAAGAAAACCTTTGGAGTTTGAAGTGGGAGATATGGTATTACTTAAAGTGTCGCCTTGGAAGGGCGTTGTTCGATTCGGAAAGAAGGGGAAGCTTGCTCCACGATATGTTGGCCCTTTTAAGATCCTTGAACGGATCGGGAAGGTTGCTTACAAATTAGAACTTCCTGATGAACTTAGTAATGTGCATCCGACGTTTCACGTGTCCAATCTAAGAAAGTGTTTAGCTGATCAAGATCTTCAGGTACCACTCGATGACATTCGCATCGATGATACCATGCACTTTGTTGAAAAACCAGTGGAGATAATGGATCGTGAGGTTAAACAGCTCAAACGCAGTAGAATTCCAATTGTCAAAGTACGTTGGGAATCGAAGCGGGGTCCAGAATTCACATGGGAGCGGGAAGATCAGATGAAGCTTAAGTACCCACATTTATTTACTACGGTCACTCCAAGTTGAATTTCGGGACGAAATTCCTTTAACTAGGGGAGACTGTAACATCACTGTACTTTCGGTTGTCCGTACGTCCGTACATCCGTACGAATGTACTGTTACGACCGGAGATTTATTAATTATTAATGATTATGAATTATTGATTGTCATTACTGATATTATCACTATACTGGTACGCATGTTATAGCACATTGATGATACGCGTAAACCATGGGAAGTTTAGTTGTAATTCAACTAAACAGACCAGAGTGTTTATCGCAGATGATTATACTGATTATGAATTATTTGTTTGAATGAGAATGGATTGAGATGGAATTGGGAGTTTGTTTGAGTCTGGTTACTAAACGTAGTCAAGGACCCATGGTCATGGTTTATCGAAATAGCGGTGGGACGGTGGCTAGGGCAGTTGCGACTGACCCTTACATATGCCCTATATATATGCATATTTCGGTCTATCATGGATGTGTCAGTGACTAGGGTTTAGTGGGTTTGGTTTGGGAATGATAATATTAAAGTTGTTAAATAATGGGATTAATTACGCGAAGTGAGGTTACGAACATTACTTAAACGCGAATATTAATTTAGAAATATTAACTTAATAATGTATTCGCGCGGGTGACGATTCACGCGAATATAATTATTGGGAATAATATTCTAAAACGATATTCCATAAATCATAGATCAAATCGAAATGCGATACGAGCATCGGATTCGCAAAGGTGACGATCTTTACGAATACGTACGCGAGTAACGCGTTTCGACGAGATAAGTAAATAATATTTAATGATATTAAGTTAATGATTGTGAACTTAAAAACGTTTATTAGGAATCACAACCTAAAGTGTTTTCGAATAAATTAATTTATTTAAATAATTATTTAACGAAAACGAAACGGAATTGATTTTACGAAACAATTTATTTAAGTTTATTTTAATTAAACAAAACTAATTTATTTAAAGGGTTATTGTTTTAAATATGTTTATGTTAAAAAACCGACATTTTATATTTTAATCGCGATAAAAACGAGGCCGGACACGCGGGGACGGGACGCGATATAAGGAAGAAGAGTAACCTCTTCTTTCTCATTTCTCTTCATCTCATTCTCTCTCTAAAAACACATTCACGCAACTTTCTCTCTCTACAACTTCTCTCTACGATATCTCGCTCGTTTCTCGACGGATTCACGAGATCTTTGCGCTCACGTGTTCGTATGATCGAGGAGAACAAGAAGACATAAAGAAACATAGCTTTTGGCCGACAATCGGAGGTAGATCTAGTTTTATTCTCGGTTTTTGTGGTTAATCGCGATTATATGATGTGTTGTTGTTAAATTATTTAAAAACCTTGTTAAATCATTTAAACGAGTAATGCAAAGTAGTGGGAGCGGGATTTCAGGCTGGTAACTGGTATGGATCGAGGAGGAGGACGATGAACAGTAGTTCGTGACACAGATGGGCGACCGAACCTTCTGGTTCACGCTCAGCAGAGAGCCGAACCCTTTCTGGTTCGTTTGACTCAGCCTGAGTCGAACTTGGTGCCACGAACCCTGCCTCATGATGAGCCGAACCCTACCTTCCCCAACGAACCTTGACATCCACTGAACCTGTGCCGAAACCTAACCCTTCACGAACCTACTCCTCTCTGGGCGAACCATGCATGAACTCACAGCGAAACCAGCTGCATGTACACGAACCCTCTTCTTTCTGTTGCCGAACCATGGGTTGTTAAGGAACTCACGAAACCATGCAGCTCAGCGAACCCTAGCCGAAGTGTTGATGGAAGCCGAACTCCTGTTCCAGCCGAACTCTCACGAACCCATAGTTTCTGGAGCGAACCTCTAAGGCGAATCTTGGACACATATGTCCGAAACCTTAGCGAACCTTGTGGCTTCGCGAACCTTCTTAGTTGCTGTCGAACCTTTCTAAAAATTGTAGCCGAACCACGGGACTCATGCTAGCCGAACCTAAGACTAAGAAACCACGTGCCTTGTATTGTGAGGGCGAACCTTAGGTCTTAACCCTAAGGTTGCTGCCCTAATGGGATAAAAAATAAGTTGGAGTTAATATGGGGGTTAGGGCTAGGCCATGAGGTGTAGGCATACATATCTAACATATATAATCAAAGATGCATATAAGGGAGTATTCATGCATGCATGGAACCTAAGTGGCTACCACCTTTCTCTTTTAATTTGGGGTTAAGGAAAATAAGGAATTATATATTGAACTTGGGTTATCTCACTAAAACTTGGATTTTTTGAAACTTTAATCAAAGCGTTATTAAATTAACCAAGGTGGGCAACTATGAACATGCATGCAAATGGGTACCTATGAAAATCATAAGAGGGATCTGATAAATAGTTAGGAACTAATAAGATAAATATGAATTGATGATATACACTTATAAAAGATTTAGAAGTTATCTTAACTAAGGTTGAGTAAGCTAAGTTAAGAAAACGTTAATGATTTAATTAAAATAGAAACACTCGTGAATAACAATCGAAGAAACAAGTATACTCATGAGTACGAACATAAATTTAATTACAGATAATTGAGTTGATCTCGAGTTATCTACGCGAGCGCGCATAATACGAGAACACTGATTCTAAGGACTTCAGGTGAGTTCTCATAACCTCCCTTTCTTTAAACTGTTTTAGTTTTAAAACTCGGAGGTGAAACATGTATACCGGTTTAAATATTATTTTGATAACACAAGGATAATACCTGTTTATCATTATGATATTCACTATTATGAATTATCATTATTATGGATTATCACTGATTATTATAAATCCGTGTAAACATTGTTATTGACTTCGGTGAATAACAAAGATTACATGTATTGTCTCATACTCCGTGAAATCATTACTTTAACTTCGGTTATTGTTTTGACTTCATGTATTGTCACGTGGAGGGTTTCCACATCCGTGAAGTATTGCTTTTGACTTCGGTTAATTGCTTTGACTTCATGTATTGTCACGTGGTTAGCGACCACTCCATGATTCATGTATCTAACTTATGTTAAATACATAAGGAATCATGTATAGTCACGAACATTGATTGAGAATATGATTGATTGAGTTGGTTGATTTGTTGTGGATTGATTGCCTATATTTGATTATGATTATTTGTGATTGGCTATGATTGATTTGGTTATGTGGTTATGTGATTGTGTATGTGTTTGGCTGTTGAATTGATGGATGTGTGTTGGATTATCTCATACAGGTATTCATATGGATTTTCTCAAGAAGATCATAAGTTTTATACCCGTTTTAAACAAAGCATTTTATAAAACCATTTTAAGCATAAACTTTCAAACTCATTTTTTACAAAACATTTTTAAATATAAAAACTTATGATTACTCACCAACTACTTTTGTAGTTGACACTTGATTTTCTTACATGTTTCAGGTGATGGAGACAAGTAGGATGAAGAGGATGATCTCTTCTATTTTGGACATCATCATCATATAGGATTCTTGGACTTAGTTAATTAACTAAATTTCTGGCGATTAGAGTTTAGTTAGTTTAACTAATTCTTTTGTGTAACTGATGTACTTGATTCATGATGAACATGATTTTTGTGTAATTATGTGGTTGATTAAATGATATATGATGATTTGATTTAGATGCCCACGAGCTTTTGAACAATCTACACATCCCTCGTGGCATCCCGATGATTCCGCCGTCGGTCGGGGTGTTACAGATTGGTATCAGAGCCTGGGTTATAGGGAATTAGGTTACTAGAAATGGTTGACCTAGTCTATAACCATAGGATACCCTAGTATGAATTAAATTCATACACTAGTTAGTATATTCAGGATTTCATGCTTATGTGTTTATTACATGTTAATTGAACTCCTGTTATACATCTGATATAAATATGCTGATATAAATTTCTTGCTACGTGTGCCCTAATGATTCGATAAGGACATGCACGTGGTGTATCGTAAAGGTGGTGGGACGTTGGCTAGGGCAGTTGCGACTGACCCTTACATATGCCCTATATATATACCATTTACGGTACATTAGGTGGATGTCAGTATTGAAGAATGTGGGAAACTACCCGTTGGGAAATTATTTGCTTAGGAAAAAACTAATGTTATGAATGCTTGCCTTAGGAAATTTGTTGAGATATTATAAACTCCAGACAAGGACACACTCGTGGTATACTACAAAGGTGGTGGGACGGTGGCTGGGGCAGTTGCGACTGACCCCTACATATGCCCTATACATATACCATTTGTAGTATATGGGGGTCTGTCAGTGTCAAGAACTTAGGATATTACTAGGAATTATGTGAGATGGATGTTGATGGTCTGTTGGTTAAGGTTGGTTTGGATTGACACTTTGATGATCACACTTGATAAACACTTATAAATTCCCTATAAAAACATACGGATTGGACACGTAGGGTGCATAGGATTAATGAACGATATGAGCGATTAGTGATGTGATATGGACTTGGGTGATGATATAGACACTTGATGATAATATAAACGCATAGTGATGATACTAACACTTAGTGATGGTATGGACACTTGATGAGAATAAACTATAGGGAGGATATGAACACTTAGTGACAATAAGAGCACTTCGTGATGATATGAACCCTTAATGATGATTATTACATTGGGATTGATATGGTTTTAGTGAACTTAGACAATTTGGGGAAACTTAATGTCAGGTGAACTTAGACATTAGGTGAACTTAGAAATAGGCAAGCCTACATGTCAGGTGAACTTAGACATTAGGCAAACCTAATTGTCCAAGGACACTAGAGATCACTTCACTCAAAATTATCCTACTTAGGATAAGGTTTGTGAAGTGAGATTATGGTGAAGTACATGACACACTCTACACACTAGCAAGGGCATAATCGTGGTGCAATGGAACGGTGGTGGGACGGTGTAGGGGAGATTGCGATCTACCTCTGCATATGCCCTATATATAAGCTTGTTGCATTGCATTGGGAGGTTGTCAGTGTTAGTATAGAGTGAAGAATGTATAGGATCTAGGAAATAGTTAGCTAACACTAGTTATGACCAACTAGGACACTTAGAATAATAATAGGCAAATTTATAGACATTATGAGTTTAAATACAGATAGGAAATAAATATAGTTCCTATATGTAATCCTAACTGTTTAAAATAAACTCAATTGACCATTGTTTGTATGACTTACGTTGTAAACGGTAGTAACATGTTTCTAATTTCTCAGAAACATGCCGCCTCGCCGTCACAACGAAGATGACTCAAACAATGGGGATGCTAACAACAGTAATGCCAACTCCGGCATACAAGAGTTAGCCACACTTATTTCTGGATTGGTGAGCCAACTGACTCAGGCTAACCAGAACATTAACCAGAATCGAGGTGGTGCAAACCAGACAACTTGCACATTCAAACACTTCAATTCCTGCAATCCCCTGAATTTACGGGTGCTGAATCGGCCACTGGTCTGCTGCAGTGGTTCGAGAGTATGGAGAACACCTTCATCAACAGCGAATGCCCGAGAATCTGAAAGTTCGCTATGCCACCAGTGTTTTCCAAAAGAGAGCACTGACTTGGTGGAATGGGGAAAAACGAACTAGGGGAGTGGATGCTGCTTAGCACTGACATGGACAGAGGTCAAGAATCTGATGACCACTGAATTCTGTCCTAGAAGCGAGATGAGGAAACTGGAGACTGAGTTCTGGGACTCAAACAGATAGTGGCGAGAACGTCATCTACAATACTCAATTCCATGAGTATAGTCTGCTAGTGCCTCATATGGTGACACCCTTGGAGAGGGCGATTGAGAAATATATCGGCGGGCTGCCGGTACAGATTCAGGATACAGTCTACGGGAGCAATCCCAAAACACTGGAGGCTGCTATCCGTCTATCTGCAACTCTTACTGATAATCATGTGAAGAATGGAACTCTTACTCGGAAGGGATACAAGAAGACTGACACCAAGACTACTGCAAAGGAAGTCAAAACTGAAGTCAAGTCTGAAGCTGCTAGCTCATCCAAAAGTAGCAACAAGAAGAGGAAGACCAGAAACTTCATGGTCACTGCTCCTGCTGCCAAATCTGCGCAGCAGCAATCTCAAACAAACAACTGCCAGGAATTTTACTGGGAACACTCCTCAGTGTAATACCTGCCGATATCATCACGCACCGAACTTGCATGTCGCGTCTGCAACAACTGCGGCAAGTTTGGTCATTTTGCTAACGTTGTCGGAGTGCACCGCAAGCACAAAGGATGCAACATGCACCGCTTGCACTGCCAGCTCCTCATGCACAACCTATTCCTGCTGTACCCATTCGCCAGGTACCTCAAGCACAGGCAAGAGCCTGTTATGAATGTGGTGAAGTGGGTCACTTCAGAAATCAATGCCCAAAGTTGACTGGAAATAATCAAGGGTGGCAAGAGGCCGGGCTTTTCAGTTGAATGCTCCAGCTGCTCAAGCCAACCAGGATGTGGTCAACGGTACATTTCTGATCAACAACTCTTATGCATCTGTCTTATTTGATTCTGGTGCCGATAGGAGTTTCGTTTCATATGATTTTGAATGCTTGCTTGGTAGAACACGTACATACTTAGATAAACCGTTTAACGTGGAAGTGGCTGACGGAAACACTATTGATATTGACACTATTATTCGGATGTACTGTGAACTTAAATGATCACGTTTTCCCAATTGATCTTATACCTATGCATCTTGGTAGCTTTGATGTTATCATAGGCATGGATTGGTTAGCCACCCACAAAGCGGAGATTGTTTGTCATGAGAAATATATTCGTATTCCTTTACCTTCGGGTGAAACTTTGAGAATATTTGGAGAAACTGCTAGTAAAGGTCTTAAGCTGATGTCTTGCACTAAAGCACATAAGTACCTTAGGAAGAAATGTATAGCCTTCTTAGCACACATTGTGGAGAAGAAAGAGAAAGAAAGAGAATTGAAGATGTTCCGGTGATACGAGATTTTCCAGAAGTATTTCCAGACGATTTACGGGTCTTCCACCAGAACGTCAAGTTGAGTTCCGAATCGACTTAGTACCTGGTGCGAACCCAGTCGCCAAAGCTCCCTACAGACTTGCGCCTTCGGAGTTGCAAGAATTGGCGAGCCAGCTGCAAGAACTGACTGATAAAGGATTCATTCGCCCGAGCCATTCGCCATGGGGTGCACCGGTCCTGTTTGTCAAAAAAAGGACGGGTCATTCCGAATGTGCATCGACTACCGCGAATTGAACAAACTCACAATCAAGAATCGATATCCACTGCCGCGCATCGATGATCTCTTCGATCAGCTTCAAGGCTCGGCGGCATGGTTTTCAAAGATCGATCTTAGGTCTGGGTATCATCAGCTTCGCGTACATGATGATGATATTCCCAAGACAGCTTTCAGAACAGATATGGCCACTATGAATTTCTGGTAATGCCTTTCGGCCTTACCAATGCACCTGCGGTTTCATGGACCTCATGAACCGTGTTTGCAGGCCATACTTGGATAAATTTGTGATTGTATTCATTGATGATATTCTGATCTACTCAAAGACCAAGGAAGAACACGAGAAACACCTTAAGTTGGTTTTGGAGATCCTAAGAGAGGAGCGACTGTATGCCAAATTCTCTAAATGTGAATTTTGGCTTAAGGAAGTTCAATTCTTGGGCACATAGTCAACGAATACGGTGTTCACGTGGATCCTGCAAAGATTGATGCTGTGAAGAATTGGAGTACACCGAAGACACCGACGGAGATTCGATCGTTCTTGGACTTGCCGGTTACTATCGGCGGTTCATATCGAATTTCTCCAGGATTGCTGTCCCTCTCACTGTTTTGACTCAGAAGAATAGGCCATACGAGTGGGGACCAAAGCAAGAAGAGGCATTTCAGACTTTGAAGCAGAAACTTTGTGATGCTCCTGTCTTGACATTGCCTGATGGAAATGATGATTTTGTGGTTTATTGTGATGCATCCAACCTAGGTCTCGGTTGTGTTCTCATGCAACGGGGAAAGGTTGTGGCTTATGCATCAAGACAATTGAAGATTCACGAAAAGAACTACACCACACACGACTTGGAACTTGGTGCAGTCGTTGTTGCCTTGAAGATATGGAGACACTATCTTTATGGCACTAAGTGTGTAGTGTTCACTGATCATAAAAGTTTGCAACATATTCTGAATCAGAAAGAACTTAATATGAGACAACGGAGATGGGTTGAACTGTTAAATGATTATGACTGTGAAATTCGCTATATCCTGGGTAAAGCGAATGTAGTAGCAGATGCGCTTAGTCGCAAGAGTCAAGTTCAGATCCATAGTGTCCGAGTGCACAATAGTCTCCGAAATGATGTTCTCACAGCCCAACAACACTCATTAGCTCAAGATGACTTGAAAAATGAGATGTCTGCGGGGCTG